>OV651821.1:51328716-51531216 GCA_927349885.1 Psylliodes chrysocephalus
TAATTTATTTTTGTTTATTTTTATTTATTTTTACTTTTCTTTAATTTATTGTTCTTTATTTTTATTTTTTTTTTATTTATTCTTATTTCCCTTCCCCCCCCCCCCCCCCCTATAAATGTGATAATCCAAAAACCATGGAACAAATCATTATTTATTTTTGATCAGTAGCTGTATTTCAAATTTTCATCTAGATAATTAAAAAAAAAAAGACATACCATCTAAATATTTATTTTTTGGTAAAAAAACTAGTTACGTAGAAGTCACTTTATTTGTACATAAATTAGAAAAAGTTTCCGCAATTAGGAATTATTGATTTTGAAAAAGTATTAAGTACCAAAAAAGTTTTAAAACTGAAATGCTCTTAAAATATAATCCATACAAACGGTTAGGGTTCTAGGGGATCACAATCCTTTTAAAATTTTAATGGGGTTCATTCTTTTAGTATGACAAATTGTTTAACAGTTTCCAAGTTATTAGACAAAATCAATTTTTAGTTTGTAATTTCAAAAGGCACTTTTTTTCGTAAGCACTTTTTTATATAGGTAAGTTATGTTTAATAGACCTATTTTTGACTTTCGAATTTTAATCTACCTTTTTGTACACCTTGTATAGCCCAAACTAGACCAATATAAGAAATTCAATTTATGATAATCATCTCTTAAATGTAAATTTTCTGAGTTTAAAGTTCTTTTCATTTTATGCATACTTTCTTTTCTATTGAAAACTTTTTTGGGTTACGTTACATGTACGAAAAACCTTAATAACTTTGCGATCGAAGATCCTTCATTCGATCAACTTCACTGACTCTCACCGTTTTTTCGAAGTCAAGCGACGAAACAAAATTGGTGAATGAAAATGGAAAAACAATTAAGACAAAATGTCGCATAACTCTTCCTTTCTAAATTAAAAACGTGACGTTATTATCTTTTTTCCTTGAGAATTACTGGTTGAAAACTTATTCAGTGAATTATTATTTTTGTAAACTGACTTAAATAAAATGTTAAAAAAATTAGATAGAAAGAGGTTCTTACTTTTCGTCATTTTTAAATTTGAGAAAAGTTCAAATAATTATACAGGGTGTTTTAAAAAAAGATGTGCTATTGCTTGTGGGCTGATTCCTTACATAAAAATAATATAAAAGTTTCTACCAGCATGGTAGTACAAAGGGTGTTACAAATTTTTACTATTCCCGAAACGGCTTTATCGATTTGAATGAAATTTTGGTTCTAAAATGTATCTAAAATATTTTAACAGAAACAGATTTGCCATGGAAACTGACCCTTTAATACTGCTTAACGAAAAAATATGTACGAAACTGTCAATTTCACTTTTTATAGATATTGGCTTCGTTAAGGAGATAAATGCAATTTTATTAATTTCCCATAAACTATTATTTATTTTTGATAAAACAAAATTACAGTACATGATAAGACTAGCCACCATCAGCTTCATTATATTCTTCTTTTATCTTCTAGATAAAAGTTTTCTTGCTCTGATACAAATGCGAAGATTTTGCCGACCTCTGGCAAACCTGATTTCAATATAAAAGGTGTTCTTTTGTTTTTGTGGTACGGGCAAGCTCTATAAAATGCCCCCACATATACAAATCCAGTGGATTTAGGTCAGGAGATCGAGGTGGCTATGCTTTTGGATATCACGAAAAGGTGCTCCAAAATGTGGCGGTGGTCCATCGTTTTGAAACCACATTTTGTTTCCTTTCTAATACAGGCAAAATGATATTTCCAAGAAAATTTAAACAAAATTCGTGCTTTAGTCTATTTGGTAGAATAATCCAATATTCTTATCACAGAAACATGGTTAACTTTAAAAGACTCTGATTCTATGTATAATATTTTAAATTATTCTCTATATAGGTGCGATCGAAGAGACCGTCGTGGTGTCTGTATTTATCTCATCAGATATTACACAACATTTTTTGTTACTCCTCTTGACATTAATGTCCCTAATATGAAATTATAAGGTTTAAAAATTTATTCTAGCTCTATTACCCTTCATTTAGTCTGTATTTATCGTCCCGGAGATCCTCAACTAGCTGAAGATACAATCTTTATTGAAAAACTTGAATATCTGTCTTCACTAGAAAATGTTATTATTACTGGTAATTTCAATTTCCGAGATATTTCGTGGCCAGTTACTCTCACTCCAAGTGATGTTGTAAATTCAAAAAATTAATTTTTGAACTTTGTTCTAAGCTCTAATTTACAACAACTTATAACAGATCCAACACGATTCCGAGTCAACAATATTCCTTCCACGCTAGATTAGTTATTTGTAATTGATAAACAATTATTAACTGACCCTATCATTCAATCTCCGATAGGAAAATCGGATCATGCAGTCATAATAAGTCGTATACAGTTTAACATAGAGAACCCATCTCACAAAGATCATACTACATCATATGAAATCATCGATTTCAATAACTTAAATCGTCATTTATCTACCATCGACTAGATAGAAACATTGGGTGAATCGGGAGATCCGGCAGAAGTTTGGAATAAGTTCGCAACCGTTATTGCTACTCATAAAATCCAGTACTCTAATAAGAAGGTGTTTTACAAAAATAAATTTAAACCGTGGATCAAAGGAGAACTAATATCATTTATTAGACATAAAAGTAAATTATGGCGTAAATATTCAAGTTTATATTCGGCTCTCGATAGGTGAGGATGTATGTTTATTAACATTACTCCATATCTAGGTCAGTTTCGTTTGTTTATGTAGTGTAAATATTTTTTAATCGCGAGTGTTTAAAAAATCAACAATGACTGCTAAACGTAATGTTTAAGAACAAAAATAAAAATAATAATGTGCCATTAAAAATAGTTTTACAATGTGTAGAAAAAAATAATAAAACAGAATCGACACCTGCCAAAGTGCTTTTGGAGCAAAAAAAACAGGACCTGCTTCAGGTAACTAAAACAAAAAATATGGAAACAATGGAAGTGGGAGAAAATCTCCTAGCCCAACAATATCAGGCCTTATTCCATGAAAATCAAGCTAGAAGTCAGAATGAACAGGTATTGTACAATGCTTGGATACAGGAAAAAGCTGAAAAACAGCAACTAGAAAGTGCATTGCAACAAATGCAAAACAATATGGAAAATATGCAAAAACAAATTAATATTTTAAACAAAGAAAAATCTGAAATTCCAACGAATTATGAAACTGATGAAGAAGAACTGGCAAAAGAAATCGGTGATCGAATTAACAAAGAAGTAGAATGGATAACAGCGGAAAGCAGAAACAATAGAAGAAAAAAAACGAAAAGCCAACTCCTCTCTCCTGAAACATCTCCTGGCTGGCCAACCTGGAAGTAGCAAAAATCAACAACAAGAGAAAGAAACAGTCGAAAAAACAGTGAAAGTTCCCCCGATAATAGCAAGCAACATCAATAAGTATGAAGAATTGCGCCATACACTGTCAGAAAATAATATTTCTTTTCAAGCCACAGCTTTAAGCAATAACCAGTTTAAAATTAATACTAAACAAGAAGAAGACTTCAAAAATGTTATATCAACCTTAAATGCCAAAGAAATAAATTGGCATTCCTATGAAGTTAAACAGAACAGAGACATTAAAGTAATGGTTAGAGGTCTACCATCTACATCTAAACCAGAAGATATTGTTGAAGAATTGCAAAGTCAAGGATTAAAATGTAAAGAAGCTATCAATATAATAAAGAAGGAAATATAATTAACCGAGGATAACACTCGTAAACTAAATAAAAAACCATTGCCCCTATTCATGCTATCATTCGAAAATATTGAAGATATTAAGAAAATCTACGAAATCAAAACAATCCTTAATCTAAGAGTTAGAATAGAAACCATAAGAAAGTCAAAACTAGTTCCGCAATGCAAAAACTGCCAGCTATTTGGACATACGCACAACTTTTGCAAAAGAGAATCAAGATGCGTAAAGTGCGTAGGAAAACATCATACGAAGGATTGTGTAAAAAGTCCAGAACAACAACCGAAGTATATAAACTGCCTAATGGAACATCCTGCTAACTACAGAGGATGTGAGGTAGCTAAAACCTTTCACATAAGGAAGGATAACATCACTAAACCTTAAATAATGACGAGGCAGAAGAGATCTATAAACGCTTTTCCTATTATCAGAAATGAAATAACATATTCTCAGGTAACAAACTCACAGGAGCAACCAATTCAAAGATTACAACCAACCATGAATCCCACGCAACAAATTGCGCAGCATACTTCACAGTCAACCAGCTTAGCAGAAAGTACTACTCATGAATTATTATTATCCTTAATAACCAGAATAGATTCACTCTCTGACAGGATCCAGAAGCTAGAATAATTAAATAAACCCCAAACATATAACAAAACCACCAATGGATAAAAGAGATATTAGAATAGCCACTTGGAATGCCAATGATATTCTCCGAAAACAAACTGATATCCAAGTTTTCTTGGACGTACAAAAAATAGATATATGTCTGATTTCTGAGACCCACCTAACAACAGAGTAATACATTAAATTTAGAGGATATAACTTCTATCACTCTATCCATCCATCAAATTCAGCAAGAGGAGGAAGTGCGTTAATTATTAAAAATAACATTTCCCACTATGAGGAACCAGGCATCCAAGAACCAGAAAATCAGGTAAACATTAGCACCATTAACATTAAGGGGGGCAAAATTACAATAGCTGCAATCTATTGCCCACCAAGATACAACCAGAAAAAAGAAAATTATCTCAATGTACTCAAAAAACTAGGTAACAAATTTATAATCGGTGGAGATTACAACTCCAAACTCACAAACTGGGGTTCAAGATTAACCACAGTCAAAGGAAAAGAATTGCACCAAGCTGCATCAGAACTTGGTTGTACATACCAATCTTCTGAAAAACCCATCTATTGGCCCACCGACCCAAATAAGATTCCAGACCTTTTGGATTTCTTTATTCCAAGGAAAATTTCACCAAACTATACACAAGTAGAAGAAAACTTTGATATGGATTCAGTCCATTCTGCAGTAATCCTTACTCTAAGTGATAATGTTATTCAAAGAGAAGCCAAACCGACCTTAGCAAATCGGAAAACTAATTGGGAAGGGTTTCAAGAGGACTTAACAAACACTATTCAACTGACCATAACACTAAAAACGAAAAATCAGCTAGATGAAGAACTGGAAAGGTTTATAGTTGAAATCCATCAAGCTGCATGGAGGAACACACCAAAAGTAAGAAGATTAACAGCTGGAAAAAACTATCCTGTCGAGATAAGAGAACTAGTAGCAGAAAAAAGAAAACTAAGAAAGAAATGGCAGATGACAAGATCACCAGAAGATAAAAATATATTAAATAGGGCTACCCAAAGACTAAGAAGAGAAATTCTAGATCACAAAGAAGAATCCTTCAACAGATAGGTAGGGCTAACAGATGATAAAGAAACTGATTATTCACTCTGGAAGGCAACTAAAAAGATGAAAAATTCGTGTAAACACTGTCCTCCTATCAGAATAGCAGATAACAAATGGGCAAGAGACAATCAACAAAAAGCTGATATTTTCGCTGACCACCTATAAAAGACGTTCCAATTAGATGAAAATCAAGACACTCCTAATAAGACCATCCATAATATGGAACAACTTGAAATTAAGCTAGTTACTCCCAATGAAGTTACGAAATAAATTCAGACAAACATCAACTTACAGAAAGCCCCAGGATATTACCTTATTACTGGAGAAATATTAAAGAAACTACCGTGGAAGGCTATTGTTAAATTGACATACCTCATAAATGCAGCATTTCGCCTTAAATATATACTTGATGCGTGGAAAATGGCTGAAGTTATCCTAATTCCTAAGCCAGGAAAACCTCTGAATAAAGTGTCGTCATATAGACCTATATCATTGTTACCGAAAATATCTAAGTTATTTGAAAAACTGTTACTAAAACGACTAAAACCAATAATTGAAAATAAAAATCTGATCCCTTCGCACCAATTTGGTTTTAGAAACAAACACTCGACAATAGATCAAGTACACAGGATAGCCGATATCATCGAAAAAGCTTACGAAGAAAAAGATACATGCTCAGCTATATTTCTTGACGTAGCCCAAGCATTTGACAAGGTCTGGCACGCTGGCCTTATACAGAAACTTGAAAAAATGCTCCCTAGACAATATGTCGACATTCTACAATCATATTTAACTGGAAGAATGTTTAGAGTAAAGCAAGACGAGGCATACTCCGAAATGAAAGAAATTAAAGCAGGTGTCCCACAAGGCAGTGTGCTAGGACCGGTTCTTTATTTATTATACACCAGCGATATCCCTTAATAACAATCTCTTAAAATAGCAACATTTGCAGAAGACACTGCAATATTGGCAGTTGGCGGAACTAATACAGAGACCTCAGAAAAACTTCAGAAAACCTGCAACAGAATTAATCGATGGCCAAAAAAATGGAAAATAAAAATAAATCAAACTAAATCAGTGCATGTTGATTTTACTCTTCGACCAAATGAACAAAAACAAATAAGAATAAACAATGACGTTATTCCGCATCACGATTCGGCCAAATACCTAGGGATGAACCTAGATGTAAAACTTAAATGGAAAGAGCACATAAAAAAAAGCGTAAAGAACTTGAACTTAAATTCAAAAAAATGTATTGGCTCCTAGGAACAAAATCCAAATTGACAGTGCACAACAAACTGCTGATTTATAAACAAATCTTAAAACCAATCTGGATTTATGGCATACAGCTATGGGGATGTGCCAGCAAGAGTAATATCAACATGATTCAAGTTTTCCAAAATAAAGTCCTAAGATGTATTGTTGATGCACCTTGGTTCTACCGAAACGATTATCTTCATAGAGACCTGAAGATGCCAACAATCGAAGAAGAAATAAAGAGGTTTGCTGCGAAACATGAGGGTCGACTCCACTTCCACGTCAACGAAGAAGCGCTGCAATTACTGGACAACTCTACACTCAACAGAAGGCTCTAAAGGAAGAAGCCATTTGAGCGAGTGCAGTGAACGTTAATGTTAGTGCTAGTGTAAAACAGTGTAATAAATCTTCACGACAACTTGTGATGCTTTCCTATAGAAACAATTAAGACAGCCCAATGGGGACTTCTTAGATAAGTAATTAGTTTGTAAGATTTTTGGATTAAAATTGTAGGTTAGTCAGTAATGACTAGTAACAATACTCTAAAAAAAAAAAAAAAAAAAAAAATTGCGTAAATATAAGCGATCAAATAATATTGTCGATTTAGAATATCACAAAAATGTTTCCAAGGACCTAAAGAAATTTATAAATGAGGCTTGAGAAGAATATGAAGAGTCGATAGCATGCAGCCAAAACTGTAAAAAATTATACAAATATATTAGATCTTTACTGTCATCAAAAGTATCCATTCCTTTAATAAACAAAGAAGATGGAAGTCCCTGCCAAAATAATTTCGAAACGGCTGAACTTTTAGCTAATACCTTTACAAAAGTTTTCACCAATAAACCTCCCCAGTATCAGTTACTAGATATCTCACCCTAAAGAATCCCTTCTTTCTTAGAACGGCTCAATTTTACTCCTTAAATTGTCATACGTCACCTTTTAAAATTAAAAAACAACTCCTCTCCGGGTCTAGATCAAATACCTTTTCTATTTTTAAAAAATGCTCTAAGACCATATCAGTTTCTTTATCTATTATAATGTCTTTATCTTTTAATACACACATTACCCTCTATCTGGAAAACAGCTTCTGTAACACCCATTTTCAAGAAAGGTAACAAACTAGACTCTAATAACTACCACCCAATCAACCTCACACCCATAATCTGTAAAATTATGGAATCCATAATAACAGAGCACGTTTCTCAGTTTCTCTTAGTGGAAGTAATCATTACCAAACAGCAACATGGATTTATAAAAGGGCGATCAACAATGACTAATTTGCTTTGGTGTGTAAATGAGTGGACAGTTTCATTAGACAGGAAAAAACCTATAGACATTATTTACCTGGATTTTGTGAAAGTTTTTGATTGTGTGCCGAAACGAAGATTACTGCATAAGTTAGAACACCTTGGTATACGTGGTGATTTACTAAAATGGATCAAGTCATTCTTAACTGATCGAAAGTACTGTGTTAAATTTGGAAATTCCCATTTACTTGAAAGGCCAGTCTTAAGTAGGGTTCCTCAGGGATCAGTTCTGGGTCCACTCTTATTTATAATAAATAAAGTGCAACAATATTTTTTACGCAGATGACACTAAAATATTTAGTGACCCGTCTTTGAACTTCCAACAGCTTCAAGATGACCTTGACTCCATCTATAACTAGTGCTCAGATTGGATGCTACCTCTAAATACAAATAAAAGTGTAGTTTTCCATATTGGTAAAAATAAATCTCGTCATGATTATTTTCTAAACGGTCATACGTTAATAAAGTTAAATCTTACAATGATCTAGATGTTATAATTACTGAAAATCTCAGCTGGTCTGAGCACGTTCTTCAAGTGTCAAAAAAGGCGAACACGAAAATGTACTTATTAAGGAAAACATTCGCAAAAGTGTCTTTTCAAAATTCGATCCGGCTGTATAAATTATACATTCGTCCGATCATTGAGTACTGCGGAGCTGTGTGGTGTCCGGAACTAGTGCGGGATAAAAATATTCTTGAAAATGTGCAGCGCCGATCAACCAGACTATTTTTCGGACGTATGAGACCTAATTACGCAGAGAGACTACATATGGCTGAACTACAAACGTTTGAAAATCGCCGTCTGCGGGGTAATATGGTAATTTGTTTTCGTATTTTAAAATATAATTTTGAAAATTTAAAATGTATGTTCATCGTGGACAGTGAAAATCGACTACATGGCAATAAATGGAAGCTGAAAAAAGAACAATTTTTTACGAATACGAGGCAAATTTTTTTATTTAATCGAATGTTGAGTTTGCCACTCCAACAGATGATTTCATCAAAGACTATTGCATTTGCAAGGTTATAGCTAGAGCTTTGCGCCATCTATCAGTTTATATAGCAAGTAATAGCAACAGGATTAGGAAACTATGAATTATCTTCTCGGCAATCTGTCTAAAGTTACGCTGCCGGCGTCAGAATTAACTTCTTCTTTAGTTGTATGTATATGTATAGTTTTTCACTAGCACTATCAAAGGGCTACCTGGATTGCATAGAAGCGCGTGTTAGGCCTCTTCTTATAACGAAACGAAACACTGGCTATGGGTACATAGTGAAAAATTGAACTCATACTACAACAGAAGAAGAAAAGGAAAAAAATAATTAATGCTGATGCTGCGCGGTAACCTTAGATGTGTCTAAGGTTACGAAACTACAAATGTGCAGTTTTCTTTTAATAAATCCTGCTTCTATTATTGGCTATGTAAACTGATAGACGGTAAATACAAAAGGTCTTGTAATGACCTTGCAGCTGCAATATGTCTTCCTATGAAATTATCTTTATATTCGGTTTTTATTCAGCTCATGTATACAAATTATGTAAATGTATTTTCTTGTAAATACTGTTTCATCTGTAAAAGGACTAAGTTTAAAATGTTAATCTTAACTTATTTAGAAACCACTGACAAAAAATATGCCTAGGCCTATAACCTCTTGGAGAAGTGATATATTGTTGTTCTTACCAAATTCTGTGTACAGACGTTGCAGAAATAGTTTCCATTTCGTTAGACGCGATTGTAGAATTGTTATATACCACTGAATTAAGAACCACCTCCATAACCTAGACAATTTTTTGATTTTTTCTGCGCTCAGAATTGAATTTAAAAGGTTTTAAGGTGCCAACTTCATTAAGAGGTCTACAAACATGTTCAAAAAATTTCTAGATATAGACGATTCAACTTTTCTGTAGATTTTAAACACAGCTATTGCAGAACATGCTCTTAGTAACTAATCTAGTTATTTTTTCCTGTTTAATTCGCTCTTCTTAGTTTAAAAACAGAGTACATTGAATAAATAGTACATATGTACAAAAAAAATGAAGCCCGGTTTTCCGTTTAAATAAATTGTTTTTGTTAATTTTTTTTTTAGCTTGTTTTCCACAAAAAAAATCACTACAACATTGTTTCTTGTATTTGCTTACATTTAAGCGATATAAAGTTCATAGTTCATAAAATACTTAGGTCATATTATATGATTTTCGGTTTGCTCTATTTTCAATTGGCTATATCTAGATTATTTAAAGAAACTAATATTACAAAAATAAGTAAATAATGCTCAAATTCTGTTTAATGTGGTTAAATTTTTCATGAAACAGAAACAAAACTATTCACCTTTTCATTATCAGAAAACAGTTTTAAAAAGTCTAATACACAAACCTTTGGAAATACAATTTACCGTTTCGATTTTGTTTTCATCTTTCACTTTCCCACTTTAAAAGTTCTTTAATTTAAGTTTTCTGTTTATATGCAGTGTTACCAACATTCTTTCGAAATTCCAGAAAAACCGATGCGAAAAGTTCACAACTTCTTAACTTTGTTGAAAGTTGAAGTTAACACCATTGTTTGGTTGATTTTGATTATTTAACTAACAAAATAAAAACTAAAAATTACTGGAGAGCATTGTAGCTTTAATTAACTAACAAAATGATTATCTTAAGGAGCATCCACATTAATAAACTTGTATTTTGTGCGTTGTATCCGAGAATACCGATCAATGAGAAGCGACAGCTTGGTGTTTTAAGTGTACCGTTTTGTAACGCGCATGTGTGAAAATAAGTTGTGTATCACTCAAAATTATGTTATCTGTCAAAGTCAGTCCAAGTTGTGTTTAGTACGTGAGCAATGTTAAGTGATATTTTTGGTGTTTGTTTTGTGTAGTAATAAGATGAAGATTTTTACACACTTAGGTATTCTAATACAGATATAAAATGTGCCCAAAAAGTTATTAGGAAACTAAGAATTTTATCACATACATAAATATTAAGTATAATGATTTAATCATTTTTGACACTTTATTTTTCATATGTAGGTATTGTATTTTGTAAAATATATGCTTTTCTTCTATTCAATAAATTTAATAAACAATGAACTGCAGATTTTGTTTATTTTATTTTGAAATTATATTTAAAAAAATATAATAAATTCGCGTGTTTCAATTAGGATTGGTCAAAGTGGGCGAAATTCCTTTATTATGGCTAAATTGTAAGTTACAATTATGTCAATATAAAGATGCTTTGCCCGTTCATATTTACATTTATTGAATGAATTATACTGGAGTTGATTTTGGAAATATTGGTGCTTACTTAAATAAGTACTATTTCTAAAAATTCGTCTATGCACACATAGTCCAATGGACGTCCACTTTAGATCTATTTGAGGGTCACGACGTCCATATCCGGGCATCAAGTGTACGTCCGTTTATGCTAATTAAATTGAAAGCTGAATATCGATACCCAGAAAACGTCTGTTTTTGGACTTCATTTTAAGTTTAGTAGTATTTTGACGTCCAGTGGACGTCCATCTTAGGTCATTATTTATTAAGCCTACCAGATAATTCCCATTTATATATACTTCTTTTTTTTAATTTAACTGGTCATTAAAAATTGACAAATTGAATCTATTGCATTTCGGTGTAAGGGTTAAAGAAACGGTCCTTTATTTCTCACAAGTCAATTTAATTGGCGACCGGTTTCGAAGCTGTCACTTCATCATCAGGCACACCTAAATGGAATGTCAAGGAGTCAGTTGTAATAAAAAACTATTATAAAAGCATGAACGGACTTTAACATATACAAAATAATAGAAAAAACAGAAAAAACACAAAAGAAGGTAAACAATAACCTTGACTCACCTTGACTATTTCCATAAAGGAAGCGCTACTAAAAGTTTAACAAAACGAGTTAAAAAAGTCATATGTAATACAATAGTATTTTTTAAAAATATTGTAGGTTAGGTTAAACCGCGAGATGTCTGTTTGAATAAATTAATTAAAACACATTTAAGACTATTATTAACTAAACAACACAAAATAGTTTTTACAAGCACAAACAGTTTAAAAATTTTTAAGGATATAACGTCAATTAATAAAAGTAAAAAGTAAAAATTATCAGACTCTCAAGACAAAATTTTGTCACCGCCCCCTATACTCACTTTCAGTAAATAACACCTTTGTTAGTACACTATTTATCCGCTAAATTTAAAATTTACAGTTTACTACATTGATTCGTTAAAAAATCTAGATAGATGTCTTGAGAGTCTGATAATTTTTACTTTTTACTTTTATTAATTGACGTTATATCCTTAAAAATTTTTAAACTGTTTGTGCTTGTAAAAACTATTTTGTGTTGTTTAGTTAATAATAGTCTTACATGTGTTTTAATTAATTTATTCAAACAGACATCTCGCGGTTTAACCTAACCTACAATATTTTTAAAAAATACTATTGTATTACATATGACTTTTTTAACTCGTTTTGTTAAACTTTTAGTAGCGCTTCCTTTATGGAAATAGTCAAGGTGAGTCAAGGTTATTGTTTAACTTCTTTTGTGTTTTTTCTGTTTTTTCTGTTATTTTGTGTATGTTAAAGTCCGTTCATGCTTTTATAATTGTTTTTTATTACAACTGACTCCTTGACATTCCATTTAGGTGTGCCTGATGATGAAGTGACAGCTTCGAAACCGGTCGCCAATTAAATTGACTTGTGAGAAATAAAGGACCTTTTCTTCAACCCTTACACTTAATCCCTACTACTCACATATGGCTACCCTCATTCCAAAACATATTGCATTTCGTTCTATAAGCGGAAGTTTGAAATCTTATTCAATTATAACTGTATCTAGTAAAAAGTTTTCAAGTGGTTCCTTGGTCGAGCTCATCTAGCGATTGAAAGCGCAAAACGATAATGGATGTGTCGTGAGTTCGATTCCTGCTCACGTCAAGCGATTTTCAATAAAAAATAAATGAATGGTGTATAACGATTTGCGAAAATAATAAACAAATTATTAATAATATAAAATAGTGTTGGTGAGTTGCGGTTCTGTAAAAAAAGTGGGGATGTGGTCTCAATGGAAATATGTCGGAAGTCCAAAAAACTCATTTTTGGACGTCTAGACATCCAAAATTGTATATTGAATGGAGTCCAATGGACATATTTGTATTGTCTGGGTGATAGCTAGGCCAGGTATTTAACTCTAAATACATAAACCTTAAATGACATCAGGTTTAACTTGGCGAAAAAACACTTGTTTCTACAGAAATGAGTGATAAACTTGAAAGTCCTTTTAATATATTATAAATCTAGAAATTCTAAAAATATGTAAGTACTTTTTAAACCTAGAAGCTTTAAACATATATGCACAATGCAAATATTTAGTTAAACCTCTCAAACTTAATGTCTTTTTAATTGTTACCTAAATTTTTTTTGGCACCCTTAATTTTGTTTACCTTATTTTTACTTAAGGAGAAGGTAATTTAAATATGAGGCTTCTATTACATTTTTAACAATAAATAAACCAAATATTGAACAAATTTTATAGATAAATTATAAAATAATAAACGTCTTTTACTTTTATAACAAATAATTAATTATTACATAATGAATTATATTTTGGAGCCGAAATTTCACCATTGCTATTAACCCTAACTACTTCAATGTAATTAAATCACATTGCAACATTTGCGCATGGACTATAACAATAATTTCAGATAATTTGCCAAACTATTTCGCTCAGTGTAGAAAATAAGCATGTTTTCTCAGCGTGCTAAGTTGTGTATCAATCAAAGTCATGTTCTGAAAAAGGTACATCCGATATCAAAGGCACCGACAGCTACTGTCGCTTCTCCTTGATCGGCATTCTCGGGTTGTATTTTAAATTCAACAAACATATTTGCGACGGATATTTTGTTTTGTTTACCACGTTTTTCGACAAAAAATTTTGGGTTGTATTTTGTATGTTGTTAATCCATTTTCCCAGCGGTTTTTCACAATCAACTTGTAACATTCTAAGAAAATTTTTTCACTATAGTTTTAAGTAGATATTCTTTACTATTCTCTGTCCTATGGTCCAATAAACGTCTTTTAATATGATTTTTCTTATTGTTTTGGAGTGACCTCAATATAGTTTATATTTACATTTATTTTTAGATTATATTTCAAAATTCAGAGATCAAGTCCACATTCACACAAGCGTTCCACAGTAATATCTTTGATGTCGTTACGAAAACCGACAGGTTCGTGGATAGCGTGCGTTGTATCTGCCGCAAATATTTGTGTTCATCTTTATGCGGTGCTTAGTACACATCTACGTCAATTTTAACACACACAAATTTGTGTTAAAAACAACAAACATTCTAAAAATTTATTAATGTGGGCCCGGCTTAAGATACATAAAGCGGAATACTCGTATGTTTTTAGGTATTGTGTTAGTGTTACTTTCATGTCAATCTTGGAAGTGAGAGTGTTCCACACCGGTAATCTAAAGTCTAAAGCCAAGTCTACGAAACCATAAGGTTTATAATACTGTTTGAGAATATTGAAAAAAGAGGATAAGACGGACTTATTAGCTGCATATTCTTGATCAAAGCGTAAATCTTGGTAGTACGTATTGTGCCCAAAAAACACCTTGTTGGATGTTTATTAGTTGGTTGTTTCATAAAAGCGACTTTTTCCTTATCTATAGCTACGCCATTCTTGCTAACTATATGACCCAGATAAATAACTTTATTTTAGAAAAGCCAACATTTATTGAGATTTAACATCACTTGGATAACTTGAAGTGTTTTAAAAATATTGTCTAAGTTCTTTAGATATTCAACAAATGTTGCTCAAGACTATGGTCTCATCTAAATACACCAAGCACGTTTTCCAGGATAACTGTCTTAACACATTTTATATAACTCTTTCAAATCCTGATCCAGTGGTAAAGGCAGTTTTTCCTTTATCTTTCGGTCTACCTCCCTATAGCCAGACTTTAGGTCTAAATAAGAAAATAGTTTACTTCTGGTTAATATGTCCAAAGTATCATCGATTTGAAGTAGAAGATAACTACCCTTCTTGGTAACATTGTTTAACTAACAGTAGTCCACACCTATCACCCTGTCTTTATTTATTTTATTTTTAAATTTTATGTTTTACAACAGAAGATATTCCTGTTTTTCCTTTTTTTTTACAAAAATGTTGCGATATCGTCAAATAAATTTCTCAATTTTTTTATTTTCTATTTGATTGAGAGATTGACCACCAATTGCTGTCAGTTGCTAACATTTGTCATTGGAATTATCGGAAATAGTCGTCTAACGAATTATGGAAGTTACTGGTAAACAGGTTCAGGTGCTAGTCTCTTTCTTAATTGTAATTTGGGAATCATTAGCGTTTATAAAACGTACTGAAATTTTTTTATCAGTAGTAATTAAACTCTTTATAATGAGAATTCCTCGACTAACCCTTATATCGTGGTTACAAAGTTCCTTTATAATAGGTGTTTTTAGTTTCTTAAGGCCGTGCTACTATAATGAATTTACTTCTACCAGGTATCACCGTACCTTCCGAAACAACTTCTGGCACATCACTGTCCTCATCTGGATAAAGGAATATCTCTTCGGCACCAACTTTGATAACTTCGTTTTTAAAATCCAACTGTAAGTTAATTACATCCATTCCTAGTATAATATTTTCTTTGATATCAGCGACAATAAGAACATAAATAAACTTTTTTGTACCAATTCCTAATTGAACCTAGATTTTACCAAGGATCCCATTTCCACCTGTGTCAGTCCGCAGTTGCATTCTTAATAATAAGATCTTTTGGGGTTATTTATGGTTTTTAGTCATATAATGACCCTGGTCGCTGCAGTCTCTAAACATATTGTTACCAATACCAATAATGCTACCAATAATGTATAATTTCTTCTTTCTTAAGTCGCCCTCTACGTATACACCATCATCGTGACATTTTATAAAGGTTTTGTATACGATGGTCTTTGGAATGGCTCTAAGTTGAAGCTGCCCTCCTTAGATCGATTTGATTTAGCTTTCCTGCTAGGTATTTTTTTGATTTGTCGCGAATTTAGTGCATTTGCACGAACTGCGTACATGTCTTTGTTCAACGCAGTTTCATCACCTGATAGTTTTCATCTATATCCTTATGTTAATAAGTCTCTGAACCAGTTCGTTAAGTTTATCTTTCTTTTCTTTCTTGTTTAGTCCCCATTTTACTGTCTCCACTAGAAACCTACGTATCTGCCTTATAATTAGCGAACAAGACCAAGTTTTCTTATTAGCTAAACGGACTTTTTTTTTATTTTTTTGGTCGCTGAATCCATCAACAAATGTTTGGGCAACCAAATGTTTCATCATATTTTTTGGAGTTCATAGGTTGACAGATCGCACCAATCTAGCACCAACCTCCACTTATTATTTTAAAGGGTCTCGTCTCGTTTCGGCCTACGATGTTTTTACTTTGTTTAATATAAATGCTCCTAGTGTTTCTGCTGGCAATTTCTCATTTTTAATTTCTTTTTAAGTTGTTCAAAGTCTATTCCACTGGTATAGTCTGAAGAAAATCTAAAGTGTCTCCCCAAAAGGTAATGGTCAGATTAACTGCTTTATCGCTTTCAGACCATTCGTTCACACTAAGCAGCTGTTTCAGAAAATTTTGGGTAGTTGGTCCATAAGAAACCAATTTGGTGAATGCGCTATTCTATAAAATAGAGAGAGAAACAACTGGGATGTTCATGAAAACCACATACTGGTATAAATAGCCCACGTTTGCTGTTATAGCACCCTTTAGGTTGAGACATCGCTGTGAGAAGATCATTATTGTTAATCTAATTTAGTATATAAATAAATGTGATATATAAATCAGTATATTGCATAAAGTATAAATAAATTAGGTTATAAAATAAATTGGGTCATCAGAACTTACAATTTCTTTTATTATTAGCTTTGGATCCACCAATGTTTCATCGTCCTTGGCCTCTTCTCTATTTTCCACAACCTGTCTTTCTGACTCAAGACTGTATTTTCCATCTCTTGTATTTTCTAGTCAACGAAATACATTATTTTCTCCTTAACAGAAGACATCTCATTTTCTATACCTGCAGACATTTAATTTCTCGTAGAAGACATTTTACTTTCCAAGATGAAAGAAATTTATAAATAATATATATCAGAAGAGATTTTATGTTTCAAGGAAGAGATATTAGAGGAAACCTTATTTTATAAGGAAGAAATATCATAAGAAACTTTATTTTTAAAGAAATCATTAATATTCTTTTTTATAGAAGAAAAAACCAGAAATTTCAGTTTTCATAGAATTCATATAAGAAGAAATTAAAAATATTATAGAAAATGACGCATCATCACAAAATAAATACGGTTTTTGGATCCAAACCTTTACTTTCTATCGCTTGTTCAAGTCACTCTGCCAACTCTGGTTTCTTTCCTGTCGTCTCCAGTTTAGGATCCTTCAGTTCTTGACGTAACTCTATCACTACTAAATCACATTTTTTTTAACCACTATTTAGTTACAATATCCCACGCTTGATACCAATGTAATGTTTATTTATTTAATTTATTTATAGCAACACTAATTTATTTTATGACCCAATTTATTTATACTTTATGCAATATACTGATTTATATATCACATTTATTTATATACTAAATTAGATTAACAATAATGATCTTCTCACAGCGATGTCTCAACCTAAAGAGTGCTATAACAGCAAACGTGGGCTATTTATACCAGTATGTGGTTTTCATGAACATCCCAGTTGTTCCTAGACCCGTACTCTCTCTATTTTATAGAATAGCGCATTCACCAAATTGGTTTCTTAGGCACTGTTGTAATAATTCTAGAGCATTCTAGAATGAATGATCCATTCAGTTCGACTAGCCGATAAACAAATATTCTTGGTTTTCGGAAAAGTGGAGACTGTAAGAGGCTCAAATAAAGCAAAGAGAAACTTAAGGGATAGGACATGACCAGACTGTTTGAAAATGGAGCTACTGTATTTTGTATAAATTTTCATAAGACACAAGGAACTCTTTGAAGTAGTTTACATATTTATAAAATATTTTCTTTCTAGAATTCACTAAGAATTATTTTAGTTGCCAAGAAGAATATTTTTTTTTTTATTTAATCACCAAGTTTAAAATGTATAAATAATTTGTATTATGTATTACATAATATTAATATAAGTTGAAGACTGACCAATTGAATAAAATTGCAGTTGCTTTTAGCTTTTAATTAGTCTTTTTATAAGAAAATGTGAAATTTAGTAAATAATAAATGGCCTTCGAACACGTTAGAAAAGAAACGACACAGTATCAACGTTACCAGTTATATAGGTGGGCATCTAGCTACCTACTCAAGATTCAACCTGCTTCTAATACCGTTGATATTAGCTTTTAAACGGTCGATTTTCGGCTCTACGTACGCCTAAAATCGAAATGCGCATGCTCAACTGTCGTAGACATGTCGCCAACACGCTCCGCAAACAAACTGTGTTGCTTCTTTACCTGCATGTGCGATCGCCATTTTCTATTCACTCCAATACAAGCAGGTTTGATCTTGCCAGCACTCTATATTCTTTTTTTATTTAGGTACCAAAACTAATATTTTCTTAAATATAAAGAACAAATTATTGTACCACCTATGTGTTTTATTCACTTACCTTGAAAATGACGTGAAACTTCTCCAAATGTATGTTTTAGGGCAAACAAACCAATAAATAGTAATTTGTACACTCGAGGGTCGATCTTTTCACCTCCGAGTAAAGTTACATCTAGGTGTATTTGACAGATTAACAAACAATAGCTCTATAGTTTAATTAGCAAGTAGTCACTTTTAACTTTACTCAGAGGTAGAAAGAATGGCCCTAAATATAATTCACCTTACACGTATATTTCAGGTTGGCAATAAACTAGTAGACAAGTAAATAATATGTATATCTTTACGTTTATTTATATTAAAAGCTTATTGGTATATTTATTTATAATACATATTTTTTTCGCCTATTGGGTAGTGTAGTCTACTAACTGTAGTCTATGGCATTGTTGTGAAGGTCGTTCTACCATACTCATTTGGGTACACGTGTTCAAAGATATTGATTCAAAGCTTAGGTAAGTTTATATTAATGTTTTATTTTTGCTATTCCTTTAATAATTTTTTTTTATTTTACTCATATTGCTGTTTTATGGGTAGGTGAGATGCTTACAGAAATTCTAAAACATAACCTTACTTTCTTTTTATCTTATTTTTATAAGTGTGTTGTTTAGGCCATCTATTTACTTTTACGTTTATTTTCAATATTTTATTCGTTAAATGATTTTTATTTCATAAAATGTCAAAGATAGCCCTGGTTGTGGTTATAGAAATTCCTATTTGCAGAAAATTTGCCTGGCCTAGATCGGCGGAGTAATCGTTAGGAATTGTACCTACCATGGATATTATGAAATACCTTCTGAAGAACCAAGTTGTCATTAAATTTAATCGCACACTTCGCCTGAAGCACAAACAGGTTGACCCAAAATGCCAAGGAAAACGAAAAACGGCGATTTGTTGGCGGTTAATAGTACATTAAAACCCCGCTTGAATGAAAATCCTAGCTGATCCTGTTTTCAAGATGAGTGGATTTTCATTTTTTCATAATTTTTCATCATAATTAACCCGGAAACATCCAATCCACCAAAATTTTCCACCCCAAGTTTTTGTTCTCAAGGCCCATGCGATGGTAGTTACAGCTCTTGAGAGTGATCGGTTTTACCCCTGAGAGGCTTTTTTTCGCGAGAAAATTGGTCAAACTGGGGCTTTTCGAGTGTGTTTTAAAGTGGTATCCGCTGTAGGCCTAATCCACTGCGAAAATAAAAATGAAAACGAAAATAAAAATAATAATGAAATGAAAATTACTGAGGCTTGTTTTTGTAAATGCTGTTAAGAAAAAGTCCGCTTGAATGAAAATCCCAGCTAATCCTTTTTTCAAGATGGGTGGATTTGGTTGTGTTGCTTTTCTGGTAATCTATCTACTAAACTCAAGACGTTTTCACGGGCACTTAATGAAGAAGGACCTGCGCCACAATAATGACGCAAACCTTTGCCAATTTTCTGAAAACACTCATTGCAAATGTTCATGGACGTTATCTTTTCAGTATTACTTTGTCCACTTGTAGACGAACGATCGGGATTAGAAGCAGCTCCATAAAGACCACAATTTTGATCTATTATAGTATCAAAAGTACGTACATTACCTTAGCCCTTAACTATTTTAGAATGACCTCTGAATCGTGCCGTTAGACATATAAAAAAATTTCAATCAGAAGTTGTCCTGGTTCTAGTTTCTTTTGCTAAATGCGTGTCCTCATAATTAGGCATTGTTGAAAGTGGCATGTTTAGATTACTTTTCTCTCGTTCCATTATAGTTTTTTGACAAGTACTACAAATGCTAACAGGAAATTTAGAATTAGACAGGTCAAACTGATTTCTTGCTGTTTAATGCTGTTTAATTAATCCAGTAAGATTTTCAGTAATTGAAAATTCTGATCTTCGACGATTGGCAACAACGATTTTTTTACCACATGGTGCACACACTTTCTCTTCGTGATCGCATTTATGATCTAAGTGAGTTGATAGGATATTTTTCCATGATCTTGGAGACCAGAGATAACAAGATTTTTCAAGAGAATACTTGTTATCAATAGGGAGCAGCTATGAAATGAAAATTTATTTATGATCTACAGATTCGATTTTCTATTGCGCGGGAATGCCCGGTGTGTACCATGCACTGCATAGCTGTGATTTTTATAACTAATTTTCTGTTGATTGATCGATAGAGCGAGCTTGGCGCTTGATCACGTATATGGACACGAACAAAAACACATACACACACATGAGCACACACACACCCAAAAGAAAAGCGAAAAATAAGTGTAAAAAAAAGAACATTTATTTATTTAAAAAAACGCAACTGGCAAAATTCTGACGAAATACAAGGAACAATTAGATATTAAAGTGTATCTGTGATTATAAATTATTCATTAAGCATGGAAATTTGAGGTTATATCAGTTAAGTTTATTTTTAATTTATTTGTACCTGACAACAATGGAATATTTTAAAAGATTCTTGTAGGAAATCATTATGTTTCAGTCACTAAAGTTTGTTATAATAGTTAGTTAATTCAGTATTAGTATTTAAGTTTGAAATTATTAATTTGAATTACAATTTACGTGGTAAAACAAGATGATTCATTGCATTAAAATTAAAATTTTGTATGACATATAAATTTTTACTTGAGCTGTCTGTTTTGTTCAATTAGATTTTAAAATACCCTAAATTGCTCAAATAATGAGATATTTATTTGTCATTCAACTTATATGTTAAAATTAATTATAAAAAGAAATTATTTACTGATTAAAATTAAGATTCTCTTTTTTAAAATAGAAATTTTTTAATATTTCATATTTCTAATATTTTGCAAAATATTTAAGTTTTTTGTTACCTGAGATCTCATTTTTAATGTTTTAGCGCAAAATAACACTTTCACGCACATATCGAAGAATCGAATTTCTTGTCTTGAAGAAATGTGTCTTTTCTTCATCAAAGCACTACAGCGACATTTGTAGGGGAAGAACTAGCCTCAGCGTTATGATTTTACCACGAAGATTAGCCGGAAAATGGAAATAACAAATTTTCTTCCAACTTTAAGAAAATATTTTTAAAAAATCCCGACTTTTCTTTCTTCCAACATCCAGCACCAATTGTTCAAACAGTTACTATGGGAACCGATCCAAAAACTTCTTACAAATTATCTAATTAAGTCACTTTTGCAGAGTTCTTTGATTAGAATTTGAAATTCAGACAAGTTGATGTCTTCATTTCATAATTAAAAATGTCAGATTATATACAGGGGAAAATAAAAGTCATTATCTTTTTCGTGGCTTTCACTAATAAAACTGTTCCTTTTTTATTACTTTTTAAATGTAAATGAATCATTTAAACACTTACTCTACTTCTTAAAATTATTTACAAGTATTTTACAGATGCACGTATTTATTTTTGAAAGTGGTTGCTATTTGTGGTATCTTTGGCTCTTGTAGAAGATGTGAATTCTGCGATTTACGCTTTGAATACATTTTTTGAAAAATTTTCACTAGTAATACCACTAGAGGTCAAATTATTTCCGGAAATTTTTTCGAGCTCATGAATATTTTGAAAATTTCCCGAGTCGCAGACGAGGGAAATTTTCTAAAAATATTCATGAGCTCGAAAAAATTTCCTGATATTAATTTGACCTCGCGTGGTATTCGGTAAGAAAATTCCACGCCGAATTATGGTTGAAAATTAAATATTTTTAAAATTTATTTTTCGTTTCTCAACAATGCAAATTATTTTCTCCAAGTCACCAGTGAAACATAAAAGGTGTTGTCACCTTGATTGTTGAGTTGTCATGGTAACTAAGTGAGACCCTAACCTCGAATATAATTTCAGTTTTGAAGTTGTCAAGCGGCCCGACGTAAAAAAATGTTTCGCTGCAATTATTTAGGCCTTCAAATTGCTTATTTCTACTCATTGTAGTTGCATGGGAATACCATTTGAAAATAGAAAATAGTATATTCTTTAATTTTACGTAAGTTTTGAATAACTACAAGTGGTAGAAAATTGTTTTTCTGCGTTTTTATTAACATGCGTTATGAGCGCTTTAAAATGGTATGAAATTCATAACCAGCGTCAGCAAGCATCAATCGTAGGAGGCTGTGATCATTGTATTTTGACAGTTCAAAACATTAAATAACTCGCGTTTTGTTGCGATAAAGAATATTGCACAGCAAGTAAAACCAACAAAATTACCTATTTGTTTAAGGACTTGGTAAGTAAATTAATAATTAGTACATAAAATTCCTTCAAAAACATTCACTTTATTACATACTTAATTTGTATTTCCAACTACATTTTTAGGGTTAAAATTTTAGGTAAATGGCTAAGAAGTTGTATTGGCCAAAATACTAATTAGGAATAACTAGCTTTTATTAAATATAAAACTGATACAAGGAAATCTAAAAGTGAGATACAACAAAAAGAAAACTAAACTTTACAAGAGGTCAAATAGAAGGAGAGACAGGACAAGGTTCGTATTTTTTTGTCTCATTCAAAGGACACTTTTATTATACACAACATTTGTATATTCATAATATTTGTACACCCACCCTTCTGGGACAGTAACATTATTATACTTACCTTCTATATAGTATAGAATATTGTGCCTTCTTAGTTATAAAAGAAAACATTTATTTGAAATCAAATTAAAAATTTATGCAGTAATATATTTAAAGTTAATTTTCTAAGCAAAGTACCTATAATAATGTTATTTAACAGAAATTTTATATTTTAAAAGATTAATTCATAGGATTTTAATTTAAACAGAAATTAAATCACTTTTATATATACAATATAAAACTTCTTTTGTATGTGTTATTATTTATACAATTTTAGCAATATCTGTCTTTTCTCATTTTAAAGATTATTCAAACTACTAAAGTTAAAAAACAAATAAAATTGGAAATAACTAACGTTTAGTATTATTTTTGTTTATTTAAATTCTTTCCTTATTTGTTTAAGGGTGAAAAGCGAGTAGGAGGCGTGGTTAATCTTCAACTTGATGAGATGGGCTCAAATTAAAGCATTTTTTTGTAATCAAATAGAGTCCCCATTGATTCCACTGCTGCATTCTTTGGTAAGAAAGTATTTTATTTATTATATTTAAACTTAGCTGTTTTATTATACATGGTGGTCAAAATTCGACGCTTTTACATGATACAACTAGATATCGAAACCTTATAACTCACCATTCTCAACTTTTTTGAGAAATAAAACATGGAATACTTAGTTATGTTATAATTCCATTTTATAGAGTGATTTTCTTATTTTATCATAATTTATTATCCTAAATAAATATATCCTATTTTCAAAAACAATTTAATAATTTGACATAGTTACATAATATGTAAAATCCATTGTCATACTCTTATTATTTTTTCAAGGAGTACAAATTTTCAAGGTAATACCATTTACCATTTTTTATTTGAACACCCAAACAAAATAATGATATTTTAAAAATCACTCTTACATTTTACAAAAAAAAGGTGAGCCATCAAATGTGCTTTATCCCCTGCTAATTTAGTAATATCTTATAAACCTGTCAAATTTGGACCATCCTGTATAATTATCACAAATACTTTGTATGTTGGTAAGAACATTAGTGCAATATGAAGACAAATTTGGAATTGAAGGGAACTTTTTCATATTTTAGTAAAGTATAACTGTAGGTCTAATTAGGTTCTTGCATTGCGATAAATAATTACACGAGTCCTAGTTAACTGCAGCTAAATATCATCGTTGAATCTCTATGTAGGTTCGAGATATAACTTCTTTAATGAATAAATTTTGTTACATCATTATATTTCGGAACATACTTTTAAGAGCTCTATAATCATATATATTTATTTATTATTCTGTAGGTGCACGAATCAATAATTGATATTATGCCTCTTTTCAGTGGAGTCTCCGTAGCTGCTTCTCCTAGTAGTCTCTTCACTCCCAAGGAATCTACTAAACCCTTGCCTGGTCCAAGTAGACTCTTCCGGTCCCCCTGCACAGACTCTCAAGCAAAACCCTACAGTTAAAAAAGGAAAACTTTGTAACACAACAAAATTAAAAATATTGTTGTATGGACCACTACTGTTGAAACAAGATAGGCTTGGCTCCCAAATAAAACTTTAAAACATCTATACTGTCCCAGTAACTACACAAACTATAGAATGAAGATATATGCAATAAAAGAAATTTATTAGTCCCAGTATTTTGATATGTGTTACCAATATAGCTGCTTTTGTTAAATTAAAGACAAGTTTTGAATAATGCTTTTAACTAGTTATATAAATAAGTGTGATTTAATGTTTTGGATTGATTTTTAATAAGAATTCTCTAGAAAAATGTTAGTTACATTGTAGAATCAAGTTGACTTTTTAGGATACAGAATAAAAATTGCTGGTATTTTGTTTACTTTTTAAAAAGAAAAATGGGTTAGTATCAGAATGGTCAAATAACCTCAAATATTTGTAATTTGTCAGTTATAGGGGTTTGGCTTATGACGGAGGTATAGCCTTGTAGCAATATATTTTTATTTTTAAATAGGCATTACTTTGTAGTAATATAGGTGTTTGCTAAGTATTTTAAAATATTTCATGAGATGATAGCATGAATAATTTTATAGTTTTTCCTGCCTATTTTCAGAAAAAGTAATTATTTACCAGTACACTACTATCAGTAATAACATTTTTATTGTTTTTACCTATGTTGAAATAATCCATTTCTTTTTATACATTTATTAAATATGTGGAACTGGCTAAGTAGGCGTATCCAATACGTTAGGCAAACTGTAAATTTTAACACAAAATTACTAGTCAACTTGAAACCTGTCATAACCAAAAAGAAATCCTGAATTGAATGTTTATTTTCTAGAATTAGAATTTTTAATAATGATGGGCAAATTAAATGTATTTTTATTTATTGTAGATTTATTATATTTTTTTATTATGTTAGGTATTTTGTGTATATTAATTTAATCCTAAAAAATAAAATTTTAAAATGAATTTGGTGTTTTATTTATGACCTACAAATCTGTAAATTATAAATGTGAAAGCAAATATATTAAGGTAAATAAGTGTAATTTATACATAGTATCAATTATTTAATATTCTAAATTTCGACTATTACACAACCTATAAAAGCTAATTATCACATCATAATTATTTAATTTTCTCAACAATCTAGAAATTCCAATATTGTACAAATAGAAAGTTGTTCTTAAATAAAAAATAAATTCTAGCATTAGTTTATTAGCAAAGAAATAGCATCCAAATTGAAGGGATTCAAAAAGGAACTGTATATGATTTTCAAGAATAGGTCAAATATGAATTTATTTCTCATACCAGAGATTTTACCATCTCTCCTCCAGTTTTCAATTTCTAACTAAATTCATTGTAAATGGGGTTTGCACATATGATAAAAACTAAACCTTTTTTTAATTATGTACTTCTATTTGAAAAAAATATGTACAGTAGAAAGAAATGTGCTCTTCCATGGTGTGACAAACGGAAAGAGAAAATGTAAAGTAAGTACGAGAAAAATAGTTTTAGTTTATATAAAAGGGACAAACTATATTTAAATACTGTTGCTTTAAACTAATTACTACACAAATCACAGATTTTTAATCGAGCACTACTAGAAGGACAGTTAAATGAGTATTTTCCTCTTTTTCCAGTGACTTATTGGAACCTTTTCTTCATTTAAGCCATTCTATTTATTTTAAGAAATTATATTCATGTGTAAAACATTTTTTCTCTGAACCGACTGTCCTTGCTTCTGTCTATTTTTAGCGGGCAGTGGTTGGTATTTAAACCACTTAATTTTTCTGCTTGTACGATTTAGCTCGCAGGCTGAATTTAGACCAGATCTCTGCTAGACACTTACCGGTAACGTTTTCAGGCGAAATATCAACCCGTAATAAAATTTGGCGCGCTATTTAGTGCACGCCCCAGCTTCGTCCCTAACAAGTGGTCGAATATCTGCCTCTGTACGCATACAGTTAGTTATTATTTGTTTATTTGGTTGTGTATTGAAGTACTGATTTACTGTTTTTTTATTTTAAAAATAAATGTTTATATTCATTATTTTTTTTTTATTTTGAAAAACTGAACTAGTCGATATTTTGAGTACCACGATTCGAGCCCAAAGTGTGCCATCCTGAACGTACGCTGGTCGAAAAATTGACCACCTTCTACAACTCAAAGTTCAAACTTGTAATTTTTTTAAGACACAGTAATATACTTAGTTTTACTTATATAACCCACACATATCGTTATTTTTTGAAAACCTGGCAAAAAATAGTTTTGCGCGTTAAAGGGTTAAAAAATATGAGCCGATGTCAAAAAAAGATAGGGATAGTGTTAACATTTAACCATAGCAGTAAAGGTTAAGCCTCAATATCATTTTTTACTTTATTTGTAATTAATTTTCGAAAAATATTACCAAATTAACTTCATTAATTTAAAAATCTCCCGTGATCAGCTGTGAAGCGACATACTGTCAGTTGGAAAAGCGCCGTTGCCAGTTTTAATCTCTGTTAGTTATTTGTTCTTTAGCTAACGAGAGATTTTAACAATCGTTCTTGCAACCGGCTGATAGACACATAATTCAAAGCATCCAAAGTCCTGCATTTTCGCCATTAAGAAGAAAAGAAGTGGCCGAAGAATATAGAAAACACCTTAGCATTGTAACTAAAATGTATCAAAACTAAACCTATTATGTGAACAAATAAAAACCAGTCTGTCAAAAATGGTCTGTTATTGTAAACGTCAAAAAATTTCCAGTATAATTCGCTGTTGGGTACCCCACGAGAAAAAAATGTCCACTAAAATACCTCCGTTGCCATGGTGATCTGTCAAAAACACGTATTTTGATTGGTTTAAAATTACAGGTGTGGAATTTTCTCAGAAATATTTTATTTGACATTACAAGGCACTCCTGTCAGATCAATATTTAAAAAGTTGGCATTTAGACATCACGTTTCTCGGGTTGTTGATGTTGCCATGGTAACTTTAAAACACGCGCGTTTTTTAAAGTTCGTTTTAAACACGTTAAGGCGTACTTTAAATAAGTAAAATAGGGTACCAATAAAAAAAAGTTTCGTAATTTTCTCTTATTAAGTTGATTTTATTAGTTTTGTAGATTCCTTGTCTTTTTTTGAAGAAAACTTTTTCCTGTGGTTTTTTAACGGCTCGTCTGATACCAGTGAAATCAATTTTATTCGTATACAATATTCTCAAGGATTTATTTACAAGGTTGCAAATTATTGTTTTATATGTATCTTACAAACCTGTTAAAAAATAGTATATTATGCAACGATCATGTAATGATGGTTATTAATACACGAGCATTAACCGGGATACGAAACGAGCCAAAGGCGAGTTTCGTATGGTTTATGCGAGTGTTTTAATAACCATTACATGAGAGTTGCATACGCTATTTTTTCTACACCCGATAAATAATCAAGACCTATAAATATTATATTTATATTGGTATTGAACACAATAACAGTAATTACTCGTATTTCTATAAAAAATTCTACAAAATTGTAATTAATGGTATTACTTCAGGTATTGGTATTTCCCTAGATTTTTGCGGTAAAATATTTTGTACTGTATTTTCTGCTTTCTCCGATATGTGTGGAGGAGTCTTCTATATCGCTAATATCAGACATTTTAATATTATAATTATCGAAGTTTAGCTACCTACGAAAATTTAATACGTTTTGACAACTAAAATAATTACATAGGAACCTAGGACAAACGTCAAACAGCATGCTTGATTGAAAAATTGTAGGTTTCTATTGATTAAAAATCTGTATCGTAATGAAAAATCTGTATCATAATGGGTATCATTATGAAACGGATTATGGGCATATAAGTGCATTATTATAATACGGGTGTAGAAAAAATTGTATTACATTATTAGTAAATTTTTTTATGTGTTATTATTTTATTCTTAATTATTCTCATTATGAGAGACTTATTTCGTCTTTTCTCGTGGTCAAACAAATTCATTTAACTAAACATGATGCATATTATTTATAAATTCTTGTTACTTTGTAGTTTAATATACATGATTTTGAGTGAATTTTCATTAATTTCAACTTATAGATTTAATTGAACGTTACAATATTTATACGTACGGTAATAGCTAAAAAATATGTAATTTATACTAAATTATGCTGCCTGGGAATACTGTGCAGGTTCCGTGAAAAATCAATCAATCAATCCTCCTCCTGTGTCAGTGTGAAGAACTGCGTGGATTGAAGTTTCCAACATGTTGCGAAGAAAATCCAAATGCATGGAATTACATAAGCTACTAAGTCTAATAAAAAAACCAAGCTAGACGACATAATCTAAATAAGGATGTCCCACAATAGATCTAAGAAGGTAGCGGTGGACAAATAATGTCCAACTCCTTTTCAAATCTAATCAACTCTTCATTAAATCATTCAAATTCTTGGAATTGACACATTACTTACTATAGAAATTATTGGTTACATAATAATTCTTTCGTATAACCAGGTATATCGTAAATAATTTTATTAACGCGCCTCTGCTTTGGAATAAAAAAAGACGCTGAGAACCTAGAATTGAATAAACGCAATCATTCCAACAAACAAACTCGCATCCTCTCTTTCTCTCTCTCCACCTTGTTTTTACAAAACGATAGCAAACTAAACGTGTAAAATCCCTTCTGTCATTTTTGCCGATTCTTTCGCAAACATATCTAACAAACATACCCGGCATCCGGCATCCGAGATCTTCATACATATGTTTTATTCAAAAAGTAACTAATGAGGCGAGAACATTTTCGTTTGAAGTCGACGTTTTGCGTATTCATTCCGGAATCCGGTTCAGTTTGAAAAACTGTTTTTAAGATACCTTTTGGGCATACATCACATGGCTCGTTTCGTTATTTTGTATGCTATACGGAATCCACGGGCAAATTGTGATTTATTATACGCTTGGGGAAGGCTGTAATCATATTAAAGAGTTTCTCAATTGGAAGCGGAAGTAATTAGAGTGTTTACTTATTTCATATTGTAAAACGTCAAATTAACTATATGCGAAATAAATGAAGCTAAGGTGAATTGGATGTAGTTATGCATAAAAGAACCAAGCCACATTTAGTAATTATTGCATTAACATCACCATGTGATATAAAAATTGTTAACTCCAATACGCAAAATAGTATCAAACCTTTAAACTGACTGGCAGCGTCATCTCTACAAAAATTCCTTTAAACGATTTATAAAAGCAGTAGAAAGAAATCTACATAAAGAACCCAACATACTTGGTTCTTTTTTGCAAATTATATTTTTCACCTTGTATTTCATTTGGTGTTTGTTTTGTGTGTTTCGTGTTTGTTGTCGAGGATAGTGTATGCTCAAATTAAAACAATCTTATAAAATTTAATATGTCTACTGTATCAAGAGGCAAATACTTAGTGGAATTGGCACAGAAGGTAGAACATTGGGAAAAATAATAATGTAATGTCAAATTCTAACCTCACTTTTATAAAAATTTTAGAATAAGATTGAACCAGAAAATTCTTTTAAAGATGAAGCTACAGGATTTTTTTATAATAGTGTAGCTGATGCCCATTATGAGCCTCCCAGTACCTATTCCAGGAGAAGTAGCTACTGCAATGCTGGGCGAGGTTTCTATTACAGGAAGACTAAACAGAGGAAGGAAAAGAAAATATGAAAATCAGACACGTGTGATAAAGAATAAAAATAATAACAGCAACAAATCATATTTTAATTATAAAGGAGTTCACATTAATCCGAAGAAATTTGAAAACTACCAATGTAGAGATCAATGTCATGAAAAGGTTTCTGCAGAAGAACGGCAAACTTTTTTAAAAAATATTGGGAACTAGGTTCGTATGATGCTCAAACCGCCAACTTGGGTACATCACTAACCGAACAGCCTACAAAACGTCAATATACCCAACAGAAAAAACCCAAAAAGAAAATTTACCCGAGTTTATAAAATAAATGGTACCACTGTTTGTAGAGATTTATTTATTAAAACACCAAAACTATCTACAAAACGTGTTCATACCGCTCTTTTAAAAATCAAATCCGATAGTTTTGTAGATAAAAGAGGAAATCGAGGTGGTTGCAATAAAATATCTAATAAGCGATTCAATGAGGCTATTAATCACATTAAAAAATACAGAAATATAAATCACACTACAGACATGAAGAAGCACATGATGTTGAGTATTTAGAAAGTCATATGACTATAGAAAAAATGCATCGACTATATTCTAAAGAAGTTCCTAATCCTGTAAGTTATGAAAAATATAAAAGAATTTGAATTTTTTATTCCAATTTTAATTTGAGGCGTAAGCCTTTAAAGAAATATACTTGCAATTTGTATGACAAAATGGATACTGCTATATAATCAGCAAAAAATAATGAAGACAAAGAAAAATTCACTCATTTAAATTATCAGGAAGAAGCCAGAAACAAAATGAACAATGACATCCAAAGAGTTAGGAGAGATAAATTCTAGAAGTACTTACTTTTGACATGGAGAAAACTCTCCCATTGCCGAGAATTCCAACTAATGTCATATTTTATAAAAGGCAAATTTGGTTATACAATACAGGAATCCACTTTTGCAAACATAATACAGATTTTTGCTACATGTGGGTAAAAGGAAGTGCTGGACGTGGAGCTCAAGAAGTGGGCTCTTGTTTGCTAAAGCATATTGAATTGCATGTTCCTGAAACTGTGAAAACCCTAATACTCTGGTCAGACTCCTGTAGTGGGCAAAACAGGAACATATAAATAATTTTATTATTAAAAGCTGCTCTTGAAAACCATCCATCACTGGAGACGGTCTCTTTGAGATTTTTAGTGTCAGCACAGTTTTTTAAAAAATGATAGTGACTTTTTTGATATAGAAAAGGCTATAAAATATAAACAGAGAATCTATACTGAAGATGATTATATAAATATTATGAAAGCTTGTAGAAAAAATCCATCGAATGTTACTAAAATGGAGAACATAGATTTTCTTGATACAAAAGATGCAGAAAAAATTATAACAAATAGAAAGGTTAATATTTCCGGAGAAAAAATTAATTGGCTACAGTTTTGAGAAATCAAGATATTCAAAGACAAGCCTTTTTCCTTATTTGTGTCGCCAAACCATAAAATTGACGAACTGCAAGAATATTCTGAAATAGACATATATCAAAAAAACGTAAGGGTAGACCTCAGAATGAGGCCAACTTATTTTCACAGGCACTGACACCATTATGGCCAAACGAAAAACCGATCTCGCCAAAAAAACTTGAAGATATAAAGTCTATCATGCACCTTATTCCTAGCGATTCGCAAAGTTTTTATGAAAATTTAAAAATTGGTGATATTATTGAAGATTACCTTGATGGTTTTGATGCAGATTTAGATTTTGAGTTGCAAGATAACTAAGTATTGATAATACCTAATATGTATTGTTACTTAACATATTACAAAATAGTTTTATTGTGTTGTTTCTTTTTTATTCTTGTAAATTCGTCAAACAATTTATTATGCAAAAGAGAACCAAGCCACAAAAATTATAGATATATAACATATTTTTGGTGTTATTACCTAAGTTTCCAAAGCCCTACTATAGTATAATATGTTTTTATTTTAAAATAAAGGCAAATCTTTTAATTATCTCAGTTCAATTTAAAAATTTAAAATCAAATATTAATGGTCAACACAAATTCTTAAAAATGTTTACTATTCGGAATTATATTCTCAAGATTTTCTGTTCTGAAAGAGACAGAAGGCCCAAGTAATACACAAAGTTATAAAATGTCGGTATATATAATTAAAACGTTACAAAACACACGTAAATGACACGTTATATAACTTAAATTTTTATAACTAATATACAACTTTTTGAAAGGTTAGAACAACGTTTTTGTTGCACTTTGTTGAGTAAGATTTAACTAGAGTTTTAACAATGTTCATTTATAAGAAACACATAACTAAAATTAAGTTGTTTTAAAATGTATAATATATGTGGTCGCAATAACGATTCTATAACGTTTGAATAACAACTACTTATAATATAATATGCACTTAATAATACCGTTTTAATACCGATATAAACTACTATAATTACTATTAGGTTTATGAATAAAATTATTTTATGGCTAAAAAAACTGTTAAAGTAGTTTTTTTGTTTTAAATTATATAATACACCGCTATTATAAAAGTTGTACAATAGTTAAATGCATATATTATTGTGTCCCTAGAATTTAATATCATTCCGAGGTTAAGAGTTATGAATAACTGCTTTATAAATTTTATAAGAGAATTATCATGTATCCGAAAAAGAGATAACTCTTATAGATGTAAAAAATCTATTTAAACTGGACGCAATGAAGAACTTCAAGAAAAAAAAATATTGAGAACATTTAAACACAAATCCGCAGTACCTACCTATACAATAAACCGTCCCTGGTTTTCAACAGTAATATTGGGAATTGTGCTTCTTACAATAAATTCTAAGATATTATATAAAAAGAAATAACTAATAAAGAGCAAGAAAATATTGTAACATAGAAATTGACATCAAAATAAAGACTATAACCTACCGCACCCAGGTACCTTAATAATTTATTAATTCCATTTATTAAATATAATAGTGCATTCTCATTAAATTCAAAATCCTTCATTTAACGAAAAATCTCCCAGATAATTAAATCTTATTTACGACACCTAATAAATAATATCTATAATCACGTTTGTAAAAGATTCAAATTTCGTACAAGTGTCTGGAAAACCGACCTGAAACCACCATAAAACATACTGGGAGTAGGCCGTTACAGAACCAATAATAAAAGTATGGGCAGTAACAAATAAAGAAAGTACTTACCACATAACATTGCAAATAAATTTGTCAGCATAATTAAATGCACCAATATAATTAAACAACTACCAAAAGATGCAAGAATCTTATTGCAAATAAAGATAATTTTTATGGGAACAGAAACCTACAATAAGTACTGTTTCATTTGATCTTTTCTTTATTAATCCTTGCAAACCAATATTAGAAATGATTAAAATACTCCTAAACGATTGCAAATTTTAATAATGATGTTAGTAAGCAGTAACAGTAAACACAACACAGCTACATAAGCTATAAAAATGTTTTTATTTGACAGTTATAACTCAGTGGTAAACTAGTTTTGATATAACTCATAATGCACTGAGAAAATAAGTTATAACGTAGTGGTAATAAATAACATGATGCAAATTAAACTTACATAATTAAGATATAATAACCATATGTTGTGCACATAAAAGCAACGAAAACATACCTAAGTTATAAAATAATAAGGTAAATAATTTTAACGTGGTGTTTGTGTATTAATTATAACTTTTTGTTCGTAAGAAAATTCAACCATTTTATTTAGTGAGAAGGAACACAAACTTTTTGCCATATTGGAAAAAAATAAAATTTAAATCTCATTCTGTATTATAATTACATTAAAATGTTTTTATTTAAAATAAAAATTATTTTGATATGTTTTGAAGTTTATTTTTTTTTTGTAATTTTTAAAATAAATTATGAAACCAATATTTTAAAAAATGATAAAAGACGCACTAATTTTAACAAATTAAAATGAAATGTTAGTCCAAAAAAATGTTTTTCATCAGAGAATTTAGGTAGATTTCACCTACATTTATGCAAAATATAAGTTTCTTATTAAGGTTTATCTAGTTCCTAGTTGCCATTAGTGAGATATTTATGATATATGATTTTGTAAGAGGTAACTCTAAAATGATTGTACCTATTAGTCTTCTTTAGATATATAAATAATCTGTAGATAAAACCACATTTTATCACAATTATTCCTTAAATGGAATTAAATTATTTTTATTCGGCTCAGTAAATAATTTAACATCCTGTATGTTAAATTATTTCTGAATAGTAGGTCGATTTCGAAATACTTTTAAATCTTATAGAATGCATTTCATAGTTTCAAAACAATTAAGTTAAAAACTAATGAACTTTGTGCTGACTCGAGGATTTTGGAACTCTGGCGAAATCGAACCTAGTCGGTTTTTTTAGTGGGTTATAGAGAGTTTTGCGGGATAGCAAAAAAGGTGGTCGCGATCGATTACAGAAAAAATAATTGGGGTTTATAAAATATAAAACATAAAAATATAATTATATATAAAGTAAAATAAAAATTGTGACTGCAATCTGAAAATGAGGTAAGGACCCCAAATTTTATTATTATTATTATTATTATTATTATTATTATATCGATTTTTTATTATATCTATTGAGTCCTTTAATTACGGACATTTAATAAAGTGTTTGTGAATTTTTTATACATGGTGTTTCTATTATTACTAGTTTAGTTCACTATATGATAATTTAAGTCACCCGAGATTCATCTTAAGTGGCGCAGATTCCTTCTAAACCAAGAAGTTAATCTGAGCTTTTTGAGATTAACATTGGCTAGAGCGCGCTTAGCGGAAGTGGGTGATTATTTATTTTTACCTCTCGAAGCCAAGCGACGACCCCTATTCACACAAAAAAAAATCATCACCACCGCCTAACCGTTAAGCGTGACAATAACATAACGATTCTTAAAAGGTTTTTAATTATTGAGAATAAATATACATCAAAATTAGTTATTCTTGTACAGAATCGATAAATAATAGCATTTCTATTTTTATTTAGTCTACAATTATAAATAATAAGTCAATTTAATTAAGAGTATTAAAGCGAACGTTTTAGGCGTCTGTGGCGATGTCAGAGAACTTGCCCTTCATCCGAAAGGCCCGATTTCAAATCTAGGATAGAAAAAAATTAAAATAAATCTATTCTTCTTTGTTCTTCGTTTCTATTTTATTTTATAAATTAGTAGTCATAAATTATTTTTAATAGGAATATATATTTCCTTTTATTTTTAAATTAGTTATTTTATCATGATAACCTAAAATAATTTTTAATATTTGTAGATGTACTTTAGTGTACAACTCGAGTGGATTGTAAATATCGCATTGAGACGATGTCATTCTCAAATTTCGTCTTTGTGCGATACGGGCATCATATCCACTCTTGTTGCACAAACTACTATTTTCTGTTGCTGCTCCAAAACTTTTAAAATACTTTATGGTGCGTATCAGACAGAGCTGAGGTACTCAGTACAAAAACGTACTTGAAATAAATATTCAGTATTTTTTTTACTTGAAGTATTTTACTTAAAGTATTTATGAACTAACGATACTTTTGAAAATGTACTTATTACATTTGAAAAAAAGTACTTGTACTTAAATTAAAGCTTTTGTGGAAAGTGTTTACTTGTTAGTTGAAAAATGTACTGGAAAATCAGAATCTACTTAAAGTTTTTTCTGAAAATTTTTAACAGAAAGTACTTAAATGGAAAATAATTTAAAGTACTTTTGAAACTATTTTAACCTACATATTTACTTTAAGTATTTTATTAAAAATACTGCAACGCCAAACAAGTTAGGACTCGCATTTCAAATTATCCGGACAGTAAACAGTACAGTAAAGTGACAGTAAACACGCTCAAACAAATCAAATCTTTACAACACACGACGTCTAACGTGTGCCGATGCCGGACTTGTAGTTTATAGATACCTGGTACTAATAATACTACTTGTAATAAGATTTTATTAATCCAAACTAATTATTTATTTTTGATGATGCTGAACAGTTTGAAAATTTTTTTGTCTCTCAACTTCGTTATGAGTCAATGCTTCATTAAAACTTTCGGCTAATGTTACTCCCCTTTCTGCAGTATCGTAAACCATTTTTAACATTTAAATGTATCATAACATTGTTTATAGTCGAAATTTCCACGAACTTGGATCTGTACACAGAAAATCATGAAGGAGATCAAATTGTTCGAAAATAAATAATGAGTTTGGATTAATAAAATCACTTGTTTTTTTCAGATAATGACGTTATTTCTTCATAAGCGACTAAAAATAGTTTACTCGACTTCGGGACAGCTACCTGGGAATTTATTTTCTGTACGATATTTATTTTTTTTTTCTATTTTACACGCAAGTTGTTCAAGTAAGTACCACAAATGCCGGAGAAATCTCTACAAATATTGATCTTAGCGATTTGGTTCTTAGGACATTTTTTGTAGTAAATTAAATATGCTACAACTTTGTTATTTACATTTTTCCTGTAACTCTTCTCAATTATGACATAGGGTCGAAATAACGTGAATTTCATGAAAAAATTCGATTTAGTGACCCGTACTACCTCGCCGATGTGAGTTACGACATCGCTGCAATGGACACTTTTGTAGAGCATTCAATTTGGAGAACTACATGTCTATGATCGAAATAATACCATGAAGTGCCGCTAAGCAATAGAAATCTGAAGAAACAATCCCTAATTTTACGTGTATTTTAAATGAAAAATCTTTGCACGCCTTAATATTAATATTAAGTGCTCAAACTTTCAAGGAATTTTTTTTGGGGCATTTTTAACAAAATTTTATAACGGGAGCGAAAAAAATTATTTGAAAAAAAATCACTCTAGTGTACAGTTATGATGCTGTAAAAAATTGTCTTTAAAGGAAAAGATGCCAGTACTTTACGATGCACTTTTGTGCCCAATTTTACTGAAAGTAAAATATTATTTTTGACAGAATATACAACAATTATGAAACCTCTTGCAGAGACTCTTGACTTTCTGCAAGGTGAATAAAATACATATTATGGATACTTTCTTCCCATTATTATATCACTGTATACAAAACTTAAGAAAATTAAATTGTCTGGTACAATCACACAACTATCTAAGTCCTTGGATTAAATTTTGAACTCTATTCGTGAACGATTTTATCGTGATTTTACCTTGCAGTCTAAGATAGCCGTTATAGCAGCAGTAACCAATCCCAGATTTAAAATGAGATGGTTGAGTGCCTTCAAAGATAATAATGTTCAAGTAACCTCAAAAGATATTCAATCTTGGATATCGAGTATTGTTTTGGCCTTTAAAGTATCAGTTGAACCCGACTTGACAGCCCAAGAAGACCTTGAAGACGTTTTTTTTTATTTTAAGGATAATCCGAGGTTAACGTTTCTTCGGATACTGCTATAAGGCTCCATTTTACTGATACTTTTTAGAACCAGTTTAATTTTGAATTCCTCAAATACATGAATGATAAAATGACCACGTTGTCAATGCTAAACGAATACAATATTGTTAAACAGTTATTTATAAAGTGTAACTGTATTTTACCGTCATCTGCCTCCGTGGACCGATTATTTTCTTTCGCTGAAATAATTAATGCTCCTAAACGTCATGCGTTAAGTGAAACCAACTTTTAAAAGTTGGTACTGCTCAAAAGTAACAAACACGTATTTTAGGAAATGTATTAGTTATTTATTTTGTAGTTTCTTCAAAGTATCCGATATCCTAATCCTAATAATATGTATTTTGATTAGGTACCTACTTTAAAATAATGTTATTCTTGAAAAACAATACCTATGTACTTGTGTTGTTATTTTCATACTCATATTCTCATGTTATTTGTTACTTTTATGACTTTGACTTCTTTATGTTACCCATTCAGACGAATAAAAAAGATATTGAAATATGAATAGATGAGTTTTTCATTTACTCGTATATGAGCAACAAACAATGATAACAAGTAACAATGTAACAAAAACGCCGAGTAAAACTCAAGATTTCAATTATTTTAATAAACCAAGTATACATTGTATATTGTATATTATACACATACAAACATATTGAATGGCCATTTTTATTGGGCATGTCTTAAACGAAACAGTAGTGTACTTTATTAATTTATACAAAGCTTGCGTTTTAAGTTGATAACTCAAGAGGGGATCTTTAATTTAATATATACTTAAAACATGACTTAAGTAATTAGTATTTCAAAATACTGAATCTTTAAAAGTACTTTAAGTATTTTTAACATATTTTCAGTACTTAAAATTACTTCAGTATATTGAATTTACTTTAAGTATTTTTAAGGTATGTACTTACTACTTATACTTGAATTATTTGTTTTAAGTAAACTACTTAATATTTCAAGTACTTTCGTAAAATACTTATACTTAATATTGTAAGTAGATTTGGAAATTAAATTACTTAATACTGGTTACTTGAAGTACATTTGCTACATACTTATCACAGCTCTGGTATTAGAGTACCCAAAACCTTCCTTTTTTTTTACGCGGGAAATTCCAAATGAAAAAATTGAATAAAGTCAGAAAGTTTTTGAATTCTTTAAAATCAGATTCACCAAAAAAGACAAAGTTACAATATTAAAATTATAAATTTTTGGAAAATTCTCATTTTTTATAGACAATTATTTTTTACACATCCGTAGGGACGGAAATTGATAAAAATGTATCGTATCCATAATATTCTTCTATATTCTATTTATGGACGCCCCAGCGACAAGTTGGGGGTATCGGACCCCTCAGAACCCCCTTAAAGCCACGTGATTTTTGTCCGACAAATGTGACTTCGTTAATGTTATATAAAAAACCTTCGATTCACATTAAAACTACATGTACGTGTATCAACTTTCTTAGAGGCGCCACAGCGACATGTTGAGGGCGTCGGACCCCCTTTACCCGCCCTTTACCCGAAGCCACGTGTTTTTTGTCCTACAAATGTAATATTTATTTTCAATAAAATATAAAAAAGCGCCGATTAGCATTAAAACTACACGTAAGTGTATCAACTTCCTTAGGGATGTCACAGCTACGTGTTAGGGATGTCGGACTACCCCGAAGCAATGTTATTTTTGTCCGACAAATGTGTTATCGTTAATGTAAAATAAAAAACCGTCGATTCATATTAAAACTACAAATTCACGAATATATCCCATCGCCCAGGGTGAAGTATATGAAAAAAATTTGATAGTTTGGCGTGTACAGGAGTTACAAAATTCAAAGAACAATATACTTGGGACTAAGGTATATCCTTCCTTAACAATAACTTATACAAACTTTGTGGGTCTATCGTCGACTGTTTAATTGTTAACCGACTCCAAAAAGGGAGGATGTTCTCAATTCGTCAGTATATTTTTTATGCATGCTCAGCGAAAATTCTTTAACACGGTATCCGAATTTAATAATTATTTTTTTTTTGTTAGAAAAGGAGTACTTCGGGGGTGGTCCCATATAAGCCAAAATCTAATAATTGGGTTCACGAGAAAATCCTCAAACTCCTAATTTTTTATTTATTTTTAGCGATAATTCTTTACCATCTTTTCCGATTTCTTTGATTCTTTTTTTTTGTTAGTAGTGGGGTACCTCAAAGATGGTCCCATATAAATTTGGTCAAGATGTGGCAATGGAATCTGCACGATTTTAAAGTCAGTTTTTTAAAATTACCTTTAATACTTTAACAGGATATTGGAATGCCTGATTAACCTTTTAGAATTTAGAAATATAACTGAAGCGTTTATTAAAAGAAAACGCTAAGACATAACTTTTTTTTTAGAACATCGCCTCGTTTTCACGGAAAAGATCAAATTAGCATCGTTTCAACTCCAAACTTTTATCGCAAGCAACGTTGGCGCGAATGAAATCATTAGATTGGTTGAGTGACGATTTCTCGGGCTATTTGCCTGCGTACTAGGTAAGATAAGAAGCGGTTTATAAAAGGGAAAACGAAATTAAGGATGACCTGAATCGGTACGCATCGCTTACACGTTAATCGTCGATTGAACCTAAAGCGAGCGGAGAAGCGGCAACGCCGCCGTCGATCTCTATCTCGGCAGGAAAATTAGATTCTGAGCCATAATTTGCAATTATCTTATGTCTAACTGGTTCTCCTCATACGGATATATCGAGGGTAAATTTTGATAATAATTGGACAAAACATGGCGTCTTAACAAATCGTTGTTGACGAAGTGATAACGTAAAGATGATACAGGATTTCTTTTGAATTTTTGATAATTGCCAGCAATGTTGGTGTCTTAGTGCAGTACAAGGATATTTTAACCAGGAAGTTTAGGATTTAAAGTGTTTCGAAGTTGGGCAGATCATTGTATCTATCTGGTATGCTCCACAAGAATAGTGGCTTTGAACTCTGAATAGTGTCACACATTCCATGAATATTTGGCCTATTGGCATCTGAAATTAAGATCGTAGCGCCATCGTGGCATACATCGGAACCCTCTTCACTGACATTGGTTTTTTGTTTACGTATTGTTTTTAAATGTGCTTTGGGTTTTAACAATTTTGTTTTATTATTTTTATTAATAAGAGAACATTTTATCTGGAAAAGTGATTGCTATTTATTTTATTATTTATTTTATAGGTAAGTGTGCCTTTTCACCACAATCTACCATAAATAAAAAAAAATATTTTTTAAGGTTATTTTTGATTTTCAAAATTTTTTACTTTATTTCGTAGTCTAATGTATATTTTGTTGTTTTTAAGGATTGATTTGGTGAGATAAAATTAAGCACAATCGACTACATATAATATCTTGGGTGTACAAACACATCTAGATGTGTTTATGAAGGTGAAGAAGTGTTAAATGCTGGACATGTAATTAATTATGTGTGGTAAATTCTACTCTACGAGCCAAGAAAAGAATATAGTTTTGTGTGGTTTATGTTTACAAACTAGTGACTTGAAATCTCATCCTCACGAAATAAAGGGCCAGTTGGAAATTATAAGTAAAAAATTAAAAGTGAAAAACATGAACTGTTTTTGCAAGGCTGGAAAAAGTGGAAAGTGCAAGCATATTTCTACTCTTCTAATTAAGTGTACAAGGTGTATGATGTTGCTAATTTAAAAAAGGCGTTATCGTACCAAATCGATTCTTAATAAGATTGTAGTTAGTGCTTATGTTTTCTGTGCATTTTTTGCTGTGGTTTATTTTGTTTTAGGATTAATTTGGAAACAACAAACTCAAATAAATTGTACATGGTCAAAACAAAAAAAGTTTGACTCAAAAAAGTACCATGCTGTATCGATAAATCAGATGCCTTGTATCAAAAATGTGGATGACAAGGAATGAAAATTGTTGGTTGGTGCTGAGACAATGTACAATTTTTTTATTCAAAAACTACCATCCTCTGCACTTGCAAAGCATAAGTAGGTTTTGTAAATTATAGAAACGTGTTTCTTTTCTGATATGTGTATTGTACTTGCCCTTCAATAAATAAAGACAGCTGAAACTAATAAATTATAATAATAATATTCCTTTATTTTACATTAATAAATATACAAAAAAATAACTAATTTGCAAATTAATTTTTAGTTTTGGGCGAAGACCAGTTCCTGATCATACCACTCTTTTGACAAATGATTTTAAAGGACATGAACATTATATTTCCAGCATTTTAAATAATGCTGTTCAGTCACCACTAATGATGGAATTGTATTCTTTTAAAGTTAGTTTTAAATATAACTGTTGTGAACAATTGTATATTAAACTTTTTGAAAACAATGAAGAACCAATAGTTTTATCAATACAGCAGTCAAAAGCATAGTTTGATCAGAGAAAATTTCGTGTTACTGGATCACGAGTTTATGGTTTGTATACCTATTCTGGAAACGACTGGGAAAACAAATCCATAAAGTATTTTTATCCGATTTTTATCCAAATTTTACGAATAAATTTATTAAACATGGAATTAAATATGAAGCTGAGGCTAGAGATGTTTTCAAGGAGAAAACTGGCTTCATGGTTACAGGATGTAGGTTATTAATTTTACATTCTAATCCTTGGCTCGGATACTCCCGTGATGGGATTATAATGAAGGAAGATAAACCTGTAGCTTTATTAGAAATTAAATGCTTATACAATGGTAATTCTGTATAGCCATCTATGAAAAAATTAACAAAACATTTTTTTTAGATAGTTCAGCTACAATTAACGAAATACTTCCAAAGGCAGCATTTTTGAATGAAAGTCATGACTCTTTTAAACTGAAAAAAAGACATCAATATTATGGCCATATACAGTTGGGTATGGCTATGTTAAATTTGCCAAAATGTTATTTTGTAGTATATGCCTCATTTGACAAATCATTACAAATATTTGAAGTAGATTTTGACTATGAATTTACCAAAGAAATGTTATTTACTGTCAAATATAATTTTTTTCAAAAAATAATTCACAATTTGTGTGCTAACATATAAATAAATATTATTTATAAATATTTAGTTAATAAAGTGTATATTTTTTATAATTTTAATCTTATTAGTTTTTCCCTTCCATTTAAATTTACATAAAAACATTCTAGCCTCATTTTCTGTATATTTTAAAAGTATTACAAATTTTACCAAATACAGAAAAACCAAACTTAAAATCACATTACATAGAGATCATAATTACAAATCAATCAAATTAACCTTAAACTAAGAATTCAAATAGAGATTTAACATTCACTAAAATCTTAAATAAACAGGAAATTAAAATCATAAAATTAAAATCGCATGTAATTACACTAATTACATAGAGAACACAAGATAAATCAATAAATCAAATTAACTTTAAAACTAAATAATAATTCAAATATAGAATTAACATTGTAGTTTTGAATTTAAAATTTTTAAAATCTTTATTCTTCAATTTGCCCTCTCAATGTGAACACGAGCAGCTGCAATTTTTAAATTTAAAATAGCCTGTTCTGCAGTCAGCTGACTTTGTTTTTTAACAATGGAGGTCTAATTAAGTTTTTTTTAAAGGTTTTACAAATATCATCTATAAGAAATCCTTTAGCTACCATAATTGCGTCTTTGTGTCTATCAAGTTTGAGTTTAATATCGCTCTGCTTAAAAATGGTTTTGTCAGAAGCTCTTCCTCCATAAGGATCACTAACATAGGTAATGACGGTCTAGGACGTTTCGACGCGGCCATTTCGACGCAACCGTTTCGACGCGGCCGTTTCGACGCGAGGACATTTCGACGCCGGCCGTTTCGACGCCGGGCCATTTCGACGCCGTGTATTTTTTTTAGGTAGGTAATAATTCATACAAAATAATATATTTGAAATGTCTCTTTTAATTTTATTATTAGGAATGCATAATATAATTATGTGATATTGCTTTTAAATATATGAAGCTGAAACTAGCAGCCAGAGTTAGCAGCCTTTGTGAGAAAATACGTACAGGTTAGATTTCACAAAATAAAGCAATAATACTACTTAATTTGTCTTATTATAATAATATTAGTAATAATAACAATAATAATGATAATAACAAAGTGAGGATATCCGTATTTGGGAAAAAAATATTAGTAAAAATGATATGAATATAGGTACTTTAAAAAAAACTTTAAATATATATTGAAATTTTTCTTAACGAAAAATGATCGGCGCTGGATTAAATAATACATAAATAGATTCTTCAAGTAATAAGGTACAAGAACACATCAATCAAAAAAACAATATCGAGTGCTGGATTGTTGGAATTATTATATTTGTATGCTAAAGTAATACCTATCACAAAAAACATATTGTTTTTTTAATGGAAAATTAACGGCGCTGGGTGTTATCGTACATAGATGGAATCCTCAACCAATATGCTATAAGAATTAGTTAATCAAAAGTACATTATCGAGTGCTAGAACGTTGAAAATATCAAAAAACTTTTAGGCTCGAAATACATTTCCAATAAAAATGTGATTTCTCTTAACGAAAAACTATCGGCGCTGGGTTATATGATACATCAGTGGATTACTCAAGCAATAGGCTACGAGAATACGTCAATATAAAATACAATATCGAGTGCTAGAACTTTGAAAATAATAAAAATTAGTAAGGCTAGAGAAATATTTCTCGTAAAAATATGATTTTTCTTTAAGAGAAATCACATTTTTACTGGAAATGTATTTCGAGCGGAAAAGTTTTTTGATATTTTTAACGTCCTAGCACTCGATAATGTACTTTTAATTAACTGATTCTTATAGCATATTGGTTGAGGATTCCATCTATGTTCGATAAAACCCAGCGCCGTTAATTTTTCTTAAAGAAAAATCATATTTTTACGAGAAATGTTTTTCTAGCCTTACTAATTTTTGTTATTTTCAAAGTTCTAGCACTCGATATTGTATTTTATATTGACGTATTCTCGTAGCCTATTGCTTGGGTAATCCACTGATATATCATACAACCCAGCGTCGATAATTTTTCGTTAGGAGAATTTACACTTTTATTGAAAATGTCTCTCGAGCCTGAATGTTTTTTGATATTTTCAACATTCTAGCACTCGATAATGTACTTTTGATTAACTGATTCTTATAGCATATTGGTTGAGGATTCCATCTATGTACGATAAAACCCAGCGCCGTTAATTTTTCTTAAAGAAAAATCATATTTTTACGAGAAATATTTCTCTAGCCTTACTAATTTTTGTTATTTTCAAAGTTCTAGCACTCGATATTGTATTTTATATTAACGTATTCTCGTAGGCTATTGCTTGAGTAATCCACTGATATATCATATAACCCAGCGTCGATAGTTTTTCGTTAGGAGAATTTACACTTTTATTGAAAATGTCTCTCGAGCCTGAATGTTTTTTGATATTTTCAACGTTCTAGCACTCGATAATGTACTTTTGATTAACTGATTCTTATAGAATATTGGTTGAGGATTCCATCTATGTACGATAAAACCCAGCGCCGTTAATTTTTCTTAAAGAAAAATCATATTTTTACGAGAAATATTTTTCTAGCCTTACTAATTTTTGTTATTTTCAAAGTTCTAGCACTCGATATTGTATTTTATATTAACGTATTCTCGTAGCCTATTGCTTGAGTAATCCACTGATATATCATATAACCCAGCGCCGTTAATTTTTCTTAAAGAAAAATCATACTTTTACGAGAAATATTTCTCTAGCCTTACTAATTTTTGTTATTTTCAAAGTTCTAACACTCGATATTGTATTTTATATTGACGTATTCTCGTAGCCTATTGCTTGAGTAATTCACTGATATATCATATAACCCAGCGCCGACAGTTTTTCGTTAGGAGAATTCACACTTTTATTGGAAATGTCTCTCGAGCCTGAATGTTTTTTGATATTTTTTACGTTCTAGCACTCGATAATGTACTTTTGATTAACTGATTCCTATAACATATTGGTTGAGGATTCCATCTATGTACGATAAAACCTAGCGCCGTTAATTTTTTTTAAAGAAAAATCATATTTTTACGAGAAATATTTTTTAAGCCTTACTAATTTTTGTTATTTTAAAAGTTCTAGCACTCGATATTGTATTTTATATTAACGTATTCTCGTAGCCTATTGCTTGAGTAATCCACTGATTTATCATATAACCCAGCGCCGATAATTTTTTGTTAAGAAAAATCACACTTTTGTTGGAAATGTCTCTCGAGCCTAAAAGTTTTTTGATATTTTCAACATTCTAGCACTCGATAATGTACTTTTGATTAACTGATTCTTACAGCATATTGGTTGAGGATTCCATCTATGTACGATAAAACCCAGCGCCGTTAATTTTTCTTAAAGAAAAATCACATTTTTACGAGAAATATTTCTCTAGCCTTACTAATTTTTGTTATTTTCAAAGTTCTAGCACTCGATATTGTATTTTATATCGACGTATTCTCGTAGCCTATTGCTTGAGTAATTCACTGATATATCATATAACCCAGCGCCGACAGTTTTTCGTTAGGAGAATTCACACTTTTATTGGAAATGTCTCTCGAGCCTGAATGTTTTTTTATATTTTTTACGTTCTAGCACTCGATAATGTACTTTTGATTAACTGATTCCTATAACATATTGGTTGAGGATTCCATCTATGTACGATAAAACCCAGCGCCGTTAATTTTTCTTAAAGAAAAATCATATTTTTACGAGAAATACTTTTCTAGCCTTACTAATTTTTGTTATTTTCAAAGTTTTAGCACTCGATATTGTATTTTATATTAACGTATTCTCGTAGCTTATTGCTTGAGTAATCCACTGATATATCATATAACCCAGCGCCGATAATTTTTCGTTAAGAAAAATCACACTTTTGTTGGAAATGTCTCTCGAGCCTAAAAGTTTTTTGATATTTTCAACGTTCTAGCACTCGATAATGTACTTTTGATTAACTGATTCTTACAGCATATTGGTTGAGGATTCCATCTGTGTACGATAAAACCCAGCGCCGTTAATTTTTCTTAAAGAAAAATCATATTTTTAGGAGAAATATTTCTCTAGCCTTACTAATTTTTGTTATTTTCAAAGTTCTAGCACTCGATATTGTATTTTATATTGACGTATTCTCGTAGCCTATTGCTTGAGTAATTGACTGATGTATCATATAACCCAGCGCCGATAGTTTTTCGTTAAGAGAAATCACATTTTTACTGGAAATGTATTTGGAGCTTGAAAGTTTTTTGATATTTTCAACGTTCTAGCACTCGATAATGTACTTTTGATTAACTGATTTTTATAGCACATTGTTTGAGGATTCCATCTATGTACGATAAAACCCAGCGCCGTTAATTTTTCATTAAAAAAACAATATGTTTTTTGTGTTAGGTATTACTTTAGCATACAAATATAATAATTCCAACAATCCAGCACTCGATATTGTTTTTTTGATTGATGTGTTCTTGTACCTTATTACTTGAAGAATCTATTTATGTATGATTTAATCCAGCGCCGATCATTTTCCGTTAAGAAAAATTTGAAAATATATTTAAAGTTTTTTTTTAAAGTACCTATATTCATATCATTTTTACTAATATTTTTTTCCCAAATACGGATATCCTCACTTTGTTATTATCATTAATATTGTTATTATAACTAATATTATTATAATAAGACAAATTAAGTAGTATTATTGCTTTATTTTGTGAAATCTAAATTGTACGTATTTTCTCACACAGGCTGCTAACTCTGGCTGCTAGTTTCAACTTCATTTTTAAATATTCGTTTATATTTCTCTTTTTATAATCGATTTTTAAAATCCTCTCGTCACAATCGCGATGTTTTTTTTATTTAGCTGGCGTCTGCTGGTCCAATAGTAATTGTTCATAAAAACAAGTCCCTTCCTGTTTGTAACTTTTTAAGTGCATCAATAAATTTCCATATTGTTAGATGATCTATGGACATTTCGTTTTGAAGTCGTCTGTGTGCAGCTTCGGCGTGATTGTTCATTTTGTCTGTACCTTCCAAAACGAGGTTGCAGACAGACCACAATGTGATCGAAAAGAGTGGATTGCGCCTTCCTTGACCCTGTCGTTGAGGACATCCTACGTATGAGTCCTCGAACCATTCTATTAGAGATTGCAACTCATTAGACAATTCTCAAAATAAATGGTCGATTGCAATATCCATGTCTTCTTCAGAAACAAATGCCAAAAACCTCACCATTCGTGCATGAAGACTAAAATCAGTATCGGTATTATATCGACCCAGCAAATTCATTTGCGCCAAATGGTTTTTTGTATTTTTCACCAAATTAAAAAAACAACCTGACAGCTCGGCATTTGGAAACTCTTCTTTGAAAACGTTTATGGCACCCAGTTCAAAATCGTATGAAATCTTCTTCGGATTTGCAGCTGGCTGTAAATGTCCCGTCATACCAATCATTCGGGCATATGCAGTTTGCCGTTTGTTGGGCAGGAGAGCATAAAGAACAGGATGAACTCCCCCAAATTATTTAGCCATAATTATGTAGGTAAAAAATTGAGGCAGTAGGTTTAATGTCCCATCAACAAACCAATGTTTTGAGTCCGTCAAAATCTGTAAATACAGGGTTTTTCTAAATTCAGGAGGTGATTGCTCGTATGAAAATAAGATGGGTCTTTCCCATAACAAAATTTCCTCAGTCCACGCCTTTCCGAGATATCACCCTTAAAAGGTGGTGGCTAAAATTGAGATTTTATTTTTTTTTTCTAAAATTTCAGAAAAGCTAGAAACTTGAAATTCTGTAATTTTCGTGCACTCGCAAAGGACTAACCACGGGTATTTTTTCAATATTCCTGTTACATTCAAGGGGGGTGAAATTAACAACCCTTACTTTATTTCATATCAAAACTTTTTTTCGTGATGAAATTTTATAAAATAAAATCCTTGTTTTATTTAAAAAAAAATATTTTTAAAATTTATTTCTTAAAACCAATAGTTCCAAAGAAAAAAAAATAAACACCATAATTTATAATTTTTTTAATAAATTGAGAGTAAAATTTATTACGGTTCATAATATTGAAAAAATACCCGAGGTTAGTCCTTCGCGTGTGCACGAAAATTACAAAATTTAAAGTTTCTAGCTTTATTGAAATCGTAGAAAAAAAAATTAAAAGTCAATTTTAGTCACCACCTTTTAAGGGTGATATCTCGAAAAGGGGTGGGCTGAGGAAATTTTGTTATAGGAAAGAACCATCTTAATTTTACACGAGCAATCACCTCCTGAATTTTGTCGCATGAATTTAGAAATACCCTGTATATATATTGTAATGGAAATGAATGATCGACATTTAAGATCAAAAATTAGTTAACTGTTTAATCTAACTAGGATCAGGTACCTAAAATGGGATAATGAACTACTTAATATAACATTATGTATCAATATTAATATTTAGGTAATTCATTAAAAACCTTTGGGATAATGGGATAATGAACTACTTTATATAACATTATGTATCAATATTAATATGTAGGTAATTCATTAAAAATCTTTTTAGGTACCTAATTTTTAGAGATTAATTGTTTATGCCTTTCATAGAAATGAAAACATAAGCCAGCTAATGGTTACATATTTACTACAGCTATCTATCAATGCATACTGCGAATATTTAAGGAACAAGATAAATTACCTAATTTTATACAAAGAATAGATCTGCAAAAAAATAGACATTTCAAATATTTTTTTGAATAATTTATTACCTACTTAAAAAAATTTACATTTTGCGTCGAAACGGCCCGGCGTCGAATCGGCCGGCGTCGAAATGTCCTCGCGTCGAAATGTCCTCGCGTCGAAACGGCCGCGTCGAAACAGCCGCGTCGAAACGACTGCGCCGAAACGTCCCATTCCGAGGTAATGATACCCCCAGGAGATACATCAGTCATAAATTTCACAGTTTTATTAGATTTATATTGTATATAAAACTTAATTCTACAACAAAGGCACTTTGGTTTCTGTATAAATATTTTTGTACAATCGAGGACTAATCTAACATTTTCAAATTCTTTAAAACATATTGGCATATTTTGCTCAACTTCTTTTCCATCTGGAAACTTTATGGAACATTTTAAAACACTGCTTAAAATTGGAAGCATATCAAAAATGTATTTTTTTTTTCAAAACTCTTGAGACACTGCAAATAAAATTGATGAAGTCACATAAGAAAGGTCACATTTTAATTTTGTCATCAGTAGAATTATACGTTGTCTCTTATTTAATGTATGGTACCTCTTATCAGTATAATTCATTTCTACAGCTTCCGCAATTATATCCAACAGCTGAAAACTGTGAATTTCAGTGAAACTATTAAGAGCACTGTCTGTTGTCAGGAGATCACATAATGTTAAAATTTTTGGGGTATCTACTTGTACCTCAAAGTCTCTAAACGTAGTGGGTCCTTCATAATTAGGCTGCTCCTGCAAAAGCAGTAGTAGACCTTCTGCAGCTTCTAAATCTTCATGGGAATGTAAAGGCACAGGTTTTTTTTTTTCACTGAACTCACAGTCTATGGAGTCTAAAGTTTTAGTGGCATTTCTCATGTTTAACTTTTTAATTCTTTGAGAAACTTCAGGTTTGGGTTCTACAACAGTTGGAATAGATGAAATTGGCAAATTTTGTGTGGGAATAGCTGTCCACTTTAATCTTCTTCTGTCTGGAGTAATATTGTCTAGAAATAACGAATTTTAATTGTAAAGATAACCTTAAAGTTACCAATAATTTATTTACCTCTTTGGAAAAAATCGTAATCAGTAAAGTGTTTAGAACAAACTAATATATATATTTAGTTACTGGTTTTCCTATTTTTAGCTTTGAAATCCAAGCTTTACGAATACACATCCAAGTGGGATCACCTAAGGCTGACTCAACTTTCACACGATGTTTTCCGGCCTTCGAGAACAAACGAAAACTCAGGTCTAGGTTTGTTTTCGCCCAAGACGAACACTGAGGTACCGAACAATACGAATTACTCATTTTTTATAGGAAAAAGCACGCCTAAAAACAGATTTAACACAAAAATAAACCATTTCCTACTCAACAAAGCACAGAACAAAACTTGTATGTTGTGAGACCCTTTTCTTCGTCTCTAAAAATAAAGAAGAGGGGTTGGGGTGGCGCTAAGCTGTTCTTCGAACAAGGGTTGCTCAGGCGCCAGTTTTGGTAACGCAGTCTACTCTGCGGCCCTGGGGTGCACTTAGAGTACACCCTCAGCAGACTCAGTGGAGTCCAGGTACAAACAAAAAAAAATAAATAAAACGACCAGACCTTCACTGTTTAGTTGACCTACACTGGGGTAATAAAGTAAATAAAATTTTTCACTGCAATTTTACCTATTAGTACCTAAGCTCTGAAAACGGAAAAGTAAAGGAGTAATTCAAAACTAAACTCAGGAATTATAATTAAAAATATATTTACAAAATAAAATAAATAAAATAAAAAAATAAAACAAATGACACGAGGGTGAAATCGGTAAGTATATATGTTTAATGGCGGTAATAAAATAAATGTAGAATATATGTGTTGTTGATAAAATAGACGGTCTCGGTGTTAACAGAAAAGTGCTATAACGGTAAAATTAACTATGACCTATGCTGTACCCATGAGAAAATAAAAATAATAATTTCCTTTAAAAAAATATAACGGTGGGCACTAACACCCTTGGCACAAATTCTTTCCTACTAATGCAAACAACCGGTTTTAGTCATAAGACAAAAATCTACAATAGTAAAATTAAATATGATTTGAACTATATGTTTTAGAAATTAAAAATTAATAATTTACTTTCAGTAATCAATTATAGACAATTTATGAACGGCGGTGAACGGTATCACTCTGCACTCATAAGAGAAAAAAAATGACGGTTGCCTTTGTAAGAATGACGGTTAATATCCTCCCCGCAATATTATTTTGCTAGGCACAATAGTCCAAATACAGGTGACTTAAAACGGTATTATTCGATCAACACTTTAGGGAATATTGGCGATTTTAACTTTATTTATTCGGTTTCAAATTTCTCTTATGTAGACATCTGGTAGTCCATAGCTTCTACAAAAGCGAAACAGCTCTGATTCTCGACGGGGGAAGCAAGCGAATACCACTATCACCCCCTGATTAACGCGAAAATGGTTGAAGGGTGCTAACGCCCCGGATCTAAATCCAATTTGTTACCCTGACAGGTACTAAGAAATCTAAAATACTGGTCGAATTTCTTAGGTAATTAATAGAAACGGAAATTAAATGTTGCAGGGAGAATTATTAGACGGAATTTTAAATAAAAGGCCTACCTTGATTAACTTCTTACTATCTCCGAAGAAATAACGGTATTCACTCTAATCCGGTACACTTGGTAAAAACGATTATTCGAAGCGAACACAGACGGCCTGGAAAAGAGACCCCCTCATCGAAAACATCTACTTTTATCAAAAGTCGTACTTTTGCCGGAGTGGGGACGGTAGTTCCTTCTTTTCTGAAATAAGTTGTTTTGCAAACGTTAATTGATCAGCTTACTGATAAACTTACTAGAATTGCTATTTTACGACAAGATTGAATTTATGGTGATATTGAAAAGTTTTAAACTACGAGGGCTTTTGCAAAGGTTTAAAAACGGTAATTCTATGGAAATATTAGTTGCAAATGTTCATAGATGGAAATTAATTTTAGAAATTAATTTATGGAATAAAATAATGGGAATTTTAGTGACTTCGTCACATCGTCATCGAAAAGGATTCCAGATCTGACCACAAGAGGCCGTATTGGTTATTTTGATATACCTATACTCACAGAATCTTTTAAGTTACCAATGTTGGGTACGAATCCCTGTTACTATGTTATTTATTGTTTCGGCCTTTACTTGATGAAAATCCATTTTATCTTGAATGAGTAAAACAAATTTGGTTTTACTCATTCCTGTTACTATGGGTAGCTTGCTTGTTCTTGTTCAGATAGATGTACATTTTTCTTTATATTCACCAATTAAATTAACATCCTGTATATGAAATTAATTATTTATTGAATTAAAATGTTTAATTTCATATGCAATTAATAATAAACACGTTCCAATTTCGTATCTAGTTCAATGTGTAAATTATAATAATAAAAATGCTGACTTATTTCAAAATTATTTTCAAAACATTGAACTAGAGAGACTGAAATTGGAATAAAAATATTTTTCTAATGTACATATAAATAATTAAATAATATTAATTGTTATTGTATATTGTTTATTCTGTGATAATATAAATGCAAATGCAAAACGAAAAATAAAGAGATTGACTAAGAACATGTGGTAGTTTACTTTACAAAATTATCTCTGAAATGAGATTCACGAAAACCATCTTGTGGTAATAATCATGGTCCTTCGAGCAAAAGTTTAAAAATTTTGAAAAAAACCTATGGAAGAAGCAAACTTCAACATGAAGAAAAACAAGAAAATGAAGTCTTTCTGCCAACCTCAATAACAAGTTTGACCAAATGCAAGACTAAATCCAAGAAGCACCAACCGCTTTAAAAAGAAATCGAAGTTCGTATCAAGCGAATTTGACAAATATACAACCAAGGGACTTCCGCCCGCTTGAAGTTCTACATACTCAAACCCAAGAAGCACCAATGCTTTAAAAACAAATCAAAGCTCGTATCAAGTGAATTCAACAAATATACAACCAAGCTACTTCCGCCCGCTTGAAGGTCTACATACTCAAACCCAAGAAGCACCAATGCTTTAAAAACAAATCGAAGCTCGTATCAAGCGAATTCGACAAATATACAACCAAGGGACTTCCGCCCGCTTGAAGTTCTACATACATAAACTCAAGAAGCACCAATGCTTTAAAAACAAATCGAAGCTCGTATCAAGCGAATTCGACAACTATACAACTAAAGGATTTCCATTCGATTCAAGTTCTACATATTCAGACCCAAGAAGCATTAACGCTTTAGACGGATAAATTAAATTCCATAATTTTCCAAGAAAATGCCGTTCAAGATGACGTACATGAGGAAATCTGGAAGAAAATCAAGAACCACAACTATATATCGAATTCCTTCCAGCCGCTATTGTGTTACCTACACTAATAGTTCTATGGGTCTGCTACAAAACAAAATCTGCCATCTGCGCCTTGGCCCAACAGCATCGCCGAATCACGCAGAGATCGAACTGCAGAGACTAGCGTCAGTCAGGAACGAAAATCCTCGTGAGTTAAGATGAGAGTCGCGAGTATGTTCAGATTTGAACATTTTTCTTTATATTCACCAATTAAATTAACATCCTGTATATGAAATTAATTATTTATTGAATTAAAATGTTTAATTTCATATGCAATTAATAATAAACACGTTCCAATTTCGTATCTAGTTCGATGTGTAAATTATAATAATAAAAATGCTGACTTATTTCAAAATTATTTTCAAAACATTTAACTATAGAGACTGAAATTGGAATAAAAATATTTTGCTAATGTACATTTAAATAATTAAATAATATTAATTGTTATTGTATATTGTTTATTCTGTGATAATATAAATGTAAATGCAGAACGAAAAATAAAGAGATTGACTAAGAACATGTAGTAGTTTACTTTAAAAAATTATCTCTGAAATGAGATTCATGAAAACCATCTTGTGGTATTAATTGCAACAATTAAGCTTTGAAATCTATTCAGTTGGAACAGACCTAAAGTAAATCGAAAACACTTAAAAACAAGTGGAACATTAATTTTTTTTATTAGTTTCATTGGTTTCGACAACTTAGGTTATTAGCCTCGTGTGCTATATAGGTTATGGATTGTTCTGGTAGTCTAATATTCCATAGTGCAGGAGTGCTGGTAGTCTAATAATTCTGCACCCCTACAAATAGGCCTTGTTACTATTTCCCTTTTTTTATTAAATAAATAAATTCTGCCACCGTTGGCCTGAGACCTTTCGATCTCAAACTCATGACTTTAACCACTTCCCAAGTGCAACATTTAAACTCGAGCATATTTTTTAATTCCTATAAAAATTTTCAATTACTGAATATTTTGCTCTAGGTATATTAAAATTTAAAAGTTCTTACTTTTCATTATAATTATATTTTTTATTTTCCCTATATACCTACATACCATATAACATTTTACAAATTTGATGCCTAATTACATATTTCATCATGCAGAATTTTTCATCAAGAATATTTTTTGTGAAATGTAAAATAAACGTTTTTCACATTAGAATAACAAGATTGTATCTAGAGAGGCAGTTATTTTTTGAAAATCATAGTTAAACTTTGTATAGCCAATAACTTGTTATATTTTCATTGTTTCTAACTTTATTATAGGAGAAACTTCTTTGTGCTAAATTTAGAAAGAACAAAGAACTAAGTCAAACTAAATTTTTTTAGAATGTTTAATAAAATATAGTAGTAACTGCTAGTTTGTTAACTAACTTTGTCAGTGCACATCAGCACCTTCATTTCCAGTATTTAGTTAAGGTAAATGAGACAACGCTTGAAACAGAAAATAATGGTTTTATATACTTTTGTTAATTCAGAATTTTTAAATGTTGCTTTATATTATAAATCTTCCTAGGTATCAATAACAATGTTTTTATAATTTTCAATCAAAACTGTTTAAAAACAGAAAGTTAAATTATAAAAAATACCTATATTTAATACATTTAACGCTCTGTAACTCACTTTTCTTTTTATGGCAGATTTTTTCACCTCTGAATAAAGTTACGCGTAAGTATAATCTAGAGCCTAATCAGCAAGTAGTCAGTTTTAACTTTACTCAGAGGTAAAAAACCTTGCCCTTAATCTTAATATAATTGTGGAGGATGAATGCTTCATTCGCTAGGGATTGGGGAATAACGAATTTCTAACTACTATAATGACACTTGCTAAAAACTGTATAAGTTCTATGTACATGCATATAGAACCATGTAAATAACTTTAATGTTTCGATAACACAACACATAGTAAGCCTGTAATATTAATAATTAACAAATAAATGTATTGGTCACAAAAATAAATTAATATATTCTACGAATCTCATTTTTTCAAAAGTGCATTTACAACCTTGTTATTCTGTAAGAAGATGTATTTATTACTAATATTAAATTAATAATAATAATAAACATATAGTCCAGTGAGATTTTAATATTCTGGTATAATGCTCTTTCACAGAAATGTTTGTGACTCCAATCACTATGTACAGATTTAATTATAATAGATAATAAACCAATTGTTTATTGAATATCTTTAATTTGAGTACTGAAAATCAAAAACCTCACTTTAAAATTAATAAGTTTCACTCTGAGTATCAAAGTACCATTTGGATGTAGTTATGCATAAAAGAACCAAGCCACATTTAGTTATTATTGCATTAACAGCACCATGTGATATAAAAATTGTTAATCTCCAGTACGCACAATAGTACCAAATCTTTAAACTGACTGGCAGCGCCATCTCTACGAAAATTCCCTTAAGCGATTTATAAAAGCAGTAGAAAGAAATCTACATAGAGAACCCAACATACTTGGTTCTTTTTTACAAATTATATTTTTCACCTCGTATTTTATTTGGTGTTTGTTTTGTGTGTTTCGTGTTTGTTGTCGAGGATAGTGTATGCTCAAATTAAAACAATCTTATAAAATTTAATATGTCTACTACATCAAGAAGCAAATACTTAGTGGAATTGGCACAAAAGGTAGAAAATTGGGAAAAATATTAATGTAATGTCAAATTCTAACCTCACTTTTATAAAAATTTTAGAATAACATTGAACCAGAAAATTCCTTTGAAGATGAATCTATAGGATTTTCTGATGATAGTGCAGCTGATGTCCATTATGAGCCTCCCAGTACCTCATCATCAGAAGCAGACGTGGAGAATGCACATGAGGAAATTCCTGTTCCAGGAGAAGTAGCTGCTGCAAAGCAGGGCGAGGTTTCTATTACAAGAAGACCAAACAGAGGAAGGAAAAAAATATGAAAATCAGACACGTGTGATAAAGAAGAAAAATAAAAACAGCAACAAATCATATTTTAATTATAAAGAAGTTCACAATGGAGTTTGAAAAATACGAATGTAGAGATCAATGTCATGAAAAGGTTTCTGTAGAAGAACGGCAAACTTTTTTTAAAAAATATTAAGAACTGCTCAAACCGCCTACTTGAGCACATCAATAACTGAATAGCCTACAAAACGTCAATATACCCAACAGAAAGAAAACCCAAAAAGAAAATTTACCCGAGTTTGTAAAATAAATGGTACCACTGTTTGTAGATATTTATTTATTAAAACACTAAAACTATCTACAAAACGTGTTCATACCGCTCTTTTAAAAATCAAATCCGTATTGTAGATAAAAGAGGAAATCAAGGTAGTTGCAATAAAATATCTAATGAGCGATTCAATGAGGTTATTAATCACATTAAAAAAATATCGAAATATAAATCACACTACAGACGTGAAGAAGCACATGATTTCAAGTATTTAGAAAGTCATATGACTATAGAAAAAATGCATCGACTATATTCTGAATAAGTTCCTAATCCTGTAAGTTATGAAAAATATGAAAGAATTTTTTATTCCAATTTTAATTTGAGGCGTAAGCCTTTAAAGAAAGATTCATGCAATTTGTATGACAAAATGGATGCTGCTATAAAATCAGCAAAAAATATTAAAGACAAAGAAAAATTCACCCAAGAGCATACGACTCATTTAAATTATCAGGAAAAAGCCAGAAACAAAATGAACGATGACATCCAAAGAGCTAGGAGACATGAAACTCTAGAAGTACGTATCTTTGACATGGAGAAAACTCTCCCATTGCCGAGGATTCTAAGTAATGTTATATGTTATAAAAGGCAAATTTGGTTATAAAATACAGGAATCCACTTTTGCAAACATAATAAAGCTTTTTGCTACATATGGGTAGAAGGAAGTGCTGGACGTGGAGCTCAATAAGTAGGCTCTTGTTTGCTAAAGCATATTGAATTGCATTTTCCTGAAACTGTGAAAACCCTAATACTCTGGTCAGACTCCTGTGGTGGGCAAAACAGGAACATAAAAATAATTTTATAATTAAAAACTGCTCTTGAAAACCATCCATCACTGGAGACGGTCTCTTTGAGATTTTTAGTATCAGCACAGTTTTTTTAAAAATGATAGTGACTTTTCTGATATTGAAAAGGCTTTAAAATTTTAACAGAGAATCTATACTGAAGATGATTATATAAATATTATGAAAGCTTGTAGAAAAAAAATCCATTGAATGTTACTAAAATGGAGAACATAGATTTTCTTGGTACAAAAGATGCAGAAAAAATTATTACAAATAGAAAGGTTGATATTTCCGGAGAAAAAATTAATTGGCTACAGTTTCGAGAAATCAAGATATTCAACAACAAGCCTTTTTCCTTATTTGTGTCGCCAAACCATAAAACTGACGAACTGCAAGAATATTCTGAAATAGACATATCAAAAAAAAAAAACGTAAGGGAAGACCTCAGATTGAGGGCAATATATTTTCACAGGCACTGACACCATTGTGACCAAACGGAAAACCGATCTTGCCAAAAAAACTTAAAGATATAAAGTCTATCATGCACCTTATTCCTAGCGATGCGCAAAGTTTTTATGAAAATTTAAAAATTGGTGATATTATTGAAGATTACCCTGATGGTTTTGATGCAGATTTAGATTTTAAGTTGCAAGATAACTAAGTATTGATAATACCTAATATGTATTGTTACTTAACATATTAAAAAATAGTTTTATTGTGTTGTTTCTTTTTTATTCTAGTAAATTCGTCAAACATTTCGATATGCAAAAGAGAACCAAGCCACAAAAATTATAGATATATAACATATTTTTGGTGTTATTAGCTAAGTTTCCAAAGCCCTACTATAGTATAATATGTTTTTATTTTAAAATAAAGGCAAATCTTTTAAATAACTTTGACATATTCTTTTTAAGCAAAAAATTTTTATACGTAATTATCTCAGTTCAACATTTCGTGGCTTGGTTCTTTTATGCATAACTACATCCATTTTATAATCAGTAACCTTCTGCATTGTTGCTTTTGCCCAAGCCAAAGATAATATTTGCTAAAATATTGAACTCAAAACAAAATCTGTTGTTAATATAAACTCCATTTTACTTATCTAGCAGTAACTTGTAACTTAATTGGAGCATTGAACACTTTTTTTGATCGCATAAACGCACATTTCAGTGTATTTAGTAGTAGCTTGTGAAAAAAAATACTAATAAGAAACCATCAATAACAAACTAATTTGTTGACCATTCTTTTTTCATCTTTACTTCTTTTGATAGTTTGGTAATTTTTTATAAATATTATTGTTGAAAATTGTATTTTTTACTGTATAAGCCCGGTTTTAGTATGTATTTTTCAGGGAGTTATAGTTCATCGTGAGAGAGGCTTCTTGCTTAAGATTGAGGTTTACAAATATTAATAAACGTTTTGCAACCGGTTGTACGTGTGTAAATTACAAATAATTATCGGCATGGATAACTGTTTTTTGGCCATCTTATTCTGTTTTTTGTTCCACTGTTCAGTGACTTTACTACTTACGACTGAATCGTCTAAACTTTTATCATCGGATGGAGTAAATTACAGAAATGGAAGTTATGATATTCAGTTACCTGACAATTTGGAAGATTATACCACTACTTCGTAAATTAACTTTCCCTATTAGATTTCCAAACACTTGTTCAAATTATCATGTCAAGTTTTGGACGTTCTTGTAATTGGGAATTGTAATAATTGTTTGGAGTTTAAAGTTTATGTCAAAAAATTAAAATTTATTGGCAAAAAAATAATGAGTTTATATTATTAACCCTTAACTGGTACGCAAGCAATTTGTAACTTAACTGGTATCCTAGGGTCATAGGTGACCCGAATTTTTTTTAAGAGGAATAAAAAAACTGCAATTCTTTGAGTATTTCTGTATTATTTGGAATATAAGAAAGAAACATAGACATAAAAACAAAAAAAAAAATAAAAAACTCTTATACATCTTTAAAAAAAAATGTGTTGTTATTGATATCTACTTAGTTTTGATTTCTTAAAAATAAAATTAATGGTCAAATAGGAATTTTGGGGATAATATCCTTTCGTATACCCTTCAGTCGACCCTCTTAAATCAGATATTATATGACCTACAATAAAAAAATATATTTATGGCCAAACAGGATCTGTAGCGATAACATCATTTTATCTAAACTTGAGTCGGCCCTCTGGAACAAAAAAATGCTTTACAATTTTACATGTCAAAACTGACAGGTACGTCAAACCTTGCAATGAATCATTGTTATTGCATGGTGTACATTCTAACGTATTTGTATAGTGCTGTTTGCATACAAAATTTTGACATATAGAACACCTTGTAGAATGTTTTACATCTTTTGCTCTAGGACACATGGTACGTCTCTGTCTTTTAAACTGTTATTTATCACTATTATTTTCTTCCGCTGGCATTGGCACACTCAGTATATCAGTGAGTGTGAGGCGCAATTTTCTTGGAAGTTTGTTGTTTTTCAGTCTATTTACTAGGTGGTCATGAATGCGTTCCTATCCCAGAGATATTCCACGTTTTCGTATTTTTATTTTTGAGTTTGGGTTAGCTCCTTTAAGAATAACGTACGAATTAACCTTAGCTATATTTAGACTTGCGTAAAAAATAATTAGCGCTCATCTACGAGTTCTTCGGTTACATGAGTAGCTTGCACATTTTTGGTCCAAGCTGTCTATACCAGCTTTTTTAGTGTTATAGATCTCAATTATTTCAGGTTTTTGAGTGACTGGATCAACATTATACATGTGATGCACCCAAGAGACTAAAATAACGGCTCTATTTTTCTTAGGCACGTTAGAGACTAGCGTTTGATCTCCAGTTTAACCAAATACTGCCGTACCGACTTTTCGATTTTTGTTTGACAAAATTTAGCTGGTAGCCCCCTTTTGTTTTTTCTAAATGTGTCAACATAAATGAGCTTTCGAGATTTTAATTCATTTATTAACTCAATGGATGTAAACCAGTTATCTTCAGCTATGTTTCTGTTAGTATTTTCAATTGGTGATACCAATTTTAGTACATCTAGGGTGGGTACGCTGATTTTTTTTTTTTGTATTGCCTTTTTGCTTTGCGATATTTTTTCCAGAATACACGAAAGCGTTTAATAAATTTAAGCCATATTTGGCAGATTTGCTTTTCATATACATACGAAAGCTACATGTTCTTTAGAAGGCTACTTATATCTCATCAACAGTAGCATACTGCAAACATGAATAATTTACTTGACAGTTCTTTTATGAATATTTCAAAAATTTCTGAAACTGCAGCCAATTTATCACCAGCAGCAATTCTGTCCTTCTGATTGGTAGCGTCATCAAATCTAATTGCACTTAGAAGAAATAGAAAAGGTTTTTGCGCCATTGTGGCTCGAAAAATTGGTCTACCAGTATCATCTGTCGAGAACAGAGATGTCACGTCTTCTTGCCCAGATTTGAATATAGATGCTAAATAAATAAGTCCCAGCAACGCTCTCAGTTCAACTATATCTAGATGGTCGACATAGGAGACGCAGTAATCTACATATTTTACAGCCAACTCAGTTATTCTGGCGTTTGTGTGTTCTAAGATAATTTGTAAAATGTCATCAGTAACGAGCAGCTTCCAAGGTTCATATGGTGTGGAAGGTTTTGTATCCAGAGCTGCCCCTTTATTACAGGTAAGTGCGTTACTAAATTGTGAGCTCGTGGTTGGACATTTTGCTTTAGTCCTTTTTAGACCATTTGTAACGATTATTTTTGTAATAATAACTGGTTGTATCTTGACTTGTACTTGCCTCGCTTCCACCTGCAACACCACTATCATCTTCGCTCTCGGAATATTTGATTTTAAACGCAGAGTCATGATCACTTTTTTCAGTCGGTGCATCACTAATATCCTCGTCGGATTCACCACAAAAATTGTCATTATGTCTCTTAGGTTCCTCTATGTCACTTAAGTTTGCGGCTAAGTCCTCTAATTGTTGCTCTATTAAATATTTATTTGCCATTGCCAAACCTAAAAGAAAAAAAAAAGTAACTCGTATATTAAGGTCAACGGCGACCCCAAACGTAAATATCTCGAAAACGTGAGATGAGACTAGTACCGCTCTTAAGGATCAACTATAGCAAGTTACTGAGCATAGCTACTGAAACGAGCAAGGCGATGTTGCCAAACAGTGAAAAATTATTAACGATTCTAAATGCTTGGGGTCACGCGAGAACCCAGCATACCAGTTTAGAGTTAAGCAATAATACTGGTTCCAGAACAGTACTTTGAGTTACACCAGTAACAATTTTCTGATCTTCGCACATAGTTTATCAACACTTTTACAAATTATGTTTTATTTTCAAGGTAAGATTTGAAAAATATAATACTCCTTTCCATTCTATACAATCAACAAAGTTATTGCGATTGACAGTATCAAATAAATTAGTTTGACAAAGTGTCTAGACACCCAATTTTGTTCTCCAACAAAAAATAGCACTTGACAAACTTGTATCATCAATAACTATTTTAATTTATTGGAACAAGCAGGTAATTATCGGATTTACAGTAGTATAGATCTAACGGCAACTCAATATATTCATTATAACATAGTGATTAATCAGCATCAAATTTACAGTCGCTTACTTCATGTATCATATTACAATTTAGAGGAGACAAATTGGATTTAGGATGGATTGCAGCGTTGACCGAAGCAATTATTAGATCTGCTTTTTCGTATGTCGGGGAACGATAAATCCAGTTTTGTTGTTGGTATTACGAGCAATAAAATGTATTGGATGCCGAAGGTACAGAACTTATGTAAAGGTATTTTAATAGAACATCAAAAACTCAAAGTTTTGAAACTAGACGAGTTGATTTGTGATTGGGAGGTTTACGATTCTATTCAATTTAAAAATTAAAACAGATATCGGAAACGGGAGTAGAAAAATAATTGAGAGAGCTTGTCCATAGCGATGTTTTCTAATTACTTTTATTCAAGATTTTTTTGCTAAGGAAATTGAATAGCTTACTTTTTTATCCAATTAGAAGTTTGTTTTTGATTTCATTACAATGGCAATCTAAAATATTTCCAGATATTTCATCTTTCAGAGTACACTGGGTGAAATTAATTAGTGGGCATTTTTCTGTCAAATTATTAACAAAACATTGATATTCTGGGTTTATATAAAAATTGAATTTATTTATTTTTTTTAATTAAAGAATAAATTAAAAAAAAATGTAAGAAATATATTATTAAACGAACCAAACCAACCCGTTCTATCTGATAATATAATAGGTTCTTTACTTTTTACTTTCCTATCTGTATAAAGATAAGGAAAGTATAGGAATCATTTTTTTCGACCTCGAGTTTTCGACGGATTTTTACATTTTTGGGTCCCCTGAATCCGTTTTGACTACTTTCGCGATAATGTCTGTATCTGTGTGTGAGTGTGCGCGTGAGTGTGCGCGTGAGTGTGTGTGTGTGTGAGTGAGTGAGTGAGTGAGTGAGTGAGTGAGTGAGTGAGTGAGTGTGTGTGTGTGTTTGAGTGTGAGTGTGAGTGTGAGTGTGTGTGTGTGTGTGTGTGTGTGTGTGTGTGTGTGTGTGTGTGTGTGAGAGTGTGAGTGTGTGTGTGTGTGTGTGTGTTTGTGTGTGTAAGTGTGTGTGTGCGTGCGTGTGTGTATGTGCGTGTGTGTATGTGCGTGTGTGTATGTGCGTGTGTCTGTATCCACGATAACTCATGAACGGATAAAAAGAAAAACACCAAATTTTAAACTTAAGCTCTACTCCGGCCTGAGGTGACTGATTAGATTTTGGGCAGAGTCGGAACATCTGGGGGTACTTTATAGGGGGTCATTTTTTTATTTCATGAAATATATCTGTTATTTACGTTAGGAGAAGAAAATTATTTAATTAAAAGTTACTTCTAATAATTATCTCTATAATTTTTGTTTCATACAAAATTTTCCTAAACTGGTCTGTATTCGAGAAATTTTTTAAAATGTAAAAAAGTCTAATTTTCAAGAAAATTGTTAAACTAAAAAAATGTTTTCGATATCGATCTGTATAATTTCTGTTTTCTTAAATGATTTCTCAAAAATGGACCGTAATGGAAAAATTTTCGAGTTAGACGTTTGTGGAAAATATATACTAAGTTAACCTCTAAATATTTAAAAAGGTGCTGCAATAGGTTGTACAAAATAACCGGAGAAAGCCTATAATAACTAGATAGGAAAGTCATGTGTTAGACACATTAGATTTTTGTAGTAAGTTCTTCGGTTTTTAGGTGCCTGCATGTATTGGGATGGTTTTTTAACAAAATTCATATGTTAGATCTTTCAGCATTGATCAGCGCCTTCTTCAGTATGGTGTTTATTATTCCATATTATAATTTTTTTCCTTTGCATACTGTTATATTTTTTTTGTTAGTTTCTAGTTTACATCTGTTTTAAATTTATTTTTATATCAGATTAAGTTATTTTGTTGCCTTGGGCATTTATTAATATTTTATTTATATAAATATTTTGTGATTTTTTGATTTTTGATTTTTTGATTTTTTGATTTTTTGATTTTTTGATTTTTTGATTTTTTGATTTTTTGATTTTTTGATTTTTTGATTTTTTGATTTTTTGATTTTTTGATTTTTTGATTTTTTGATTTTTTGATTTTTTGATTTTTTGATTTTTTGATTTTTTGATTTTTTGATTTTTTGATTTTTTGATTTTTTGATTTTTTGATTTTTTGATTTTTTGATTTTTTGATTTTTTGATTTTTTGATTTTTTGATTTTTTGATTTTTTGATTTTTTGATTTTTTGATTTTTTGATTTTTTGATTTTTTGATTTTTTGATTTTTTGATTTTTTGATTTTTTGATTTTTTGATTTTTTGATTTTTTGATTTTTTGATTTTTTGATTTTTTGATTTTTTGATTTTTTGATTTTTTGATTTTTTGATTTTTTGATTTTTTGATTTTTTGATTTTTTGATTTTTTGATTTTTTGATTTTTTGATTTTTTGATTTTTTGATTTTTTGATTTTTTGATTTTTTGATTTTTTGATTTTTTGATTTTTTGATTTTTTGATTTTTTGATTTTTTGATTTTTTGATTTTTTGATTTTTTGATTTTTTGATTTTTTGATTTTTTGATTTTTTGATTTTTTGATTTTTTGATTTTTTGATTTTTTGATTTTTTGATTTTTTGATTTTTTGATTTTTTGATTTTTTGATTTTTTGATTTTTTGATTTTTTGATTTTTTGATTTTTTGATTTTTTGATTTTTTGATTTTTTGATTTTTTGATTTTTTGATTTTTTGATTTTTTGATTTTTTGATTTTTTGATTTTTTGATTTTTTGATTTTTTGATTTTTTGATTTTTTGATTTTTTGATTTTTTGATTTTTTGATTTTTTGATTTTTTGATTTTTTGATTTTTTGATTTTTTGATTTTTTGATTTTTTGATTTTTTGATTTTTTGATTTTTTGATTTTTTGATTTTTTGATTTTTTGATTTTTTGATTTTTTGATTTTTTGATTTTTTGATTTTTTGATTTTTTGATTTTTTGATTTTTTGATTTTTTGATTTTTTGATTTTTTGATTTTTTGATTTTTTAATTTTTTGATTTTTTATTTTTTTATTTTTTGATTTTTTGATTTTTTGATTTTTTGATTTTTTGATTTTTTGGATTTTTGATTTTTTTATTTTTTGATTTTTTGATTTTTTGATTTTTTGTTTTTTTTTTATTTTTTGATTTTTTTTTTATTTTTTTTATTTTTTTTTATTTTTTTGATTTTTTTGATTTTTTTGATTTTTTTGATTTTTTTGATTTTTTTGATTTTTTTGATTTTTTTGATTTTTTTGATTTTTTTGATTTTTTTGATTTTTTTGATTTTTTTGATTTTTTTGATTTTTTTGATTTTTTTGATTTTTTTGATTTTTTTGATTTTTTTGATTTTTTTGATTTTTTTGATTTTTTTGATTTTTTTGATTTTTTTGATTCTTTTGATTTTTTTTATTTTATTTTTTTGATTTTTTTTGATTTTTTTTAGTTTTTTTTTTATTTATTTGATTTTTTTGATTTTTTGATTTTTTTGATTTTTGATTTTTTTGTTTTTGATTTTTTTGATTAAGATCATTAAATTAAAATTGGAAAATAATGGATCTAATTACGGTATCATAGAAAGAATACAAGTTTTGACAAAAATTTCAAAATCTTCAATTAGAAAAGTTATTACGAGCCAGGAATGTCTTCCAAGAAAAAAGCGGAATCAAAGATCTCTTGTTAATCTAGATCACTGCATGATGAAGAATATTAGAAGAAATGTTTACAATTTTTATTTTAATAATATGCCGTATTTTCAAATGATTAAAATTGAAATAAAGTTGGTTCCCACTTTTCCTCACGAATCTGACAAAACATCAAGAAAAGTGCTCCATTTGTTGGGTTTTAGATATCGTACCTTAAATAGAAGACAGCATATTATGGAATCTTAAAGAATTATGATTTTATCTAATACCTCGGTAGAATAGATGAAGCTCGTCAGCAAGATATATTCATAGTGTATCTTGATGAGACTTGGTACGATACTCATGGTGTTGTGAAAAAAGGATGGAGTGATCAATCTGCTAAATGTTCTGTGAATGCTCCTACAAATAGAGGAAAACGTATTTTATTATTACATTCCGGTAATGAAAACTGTTTTGTGTCAAATTGCTTGCTATTATCAGCAAAGAAATTTAAAAGTGGTTCAGTAGATGATCAACGATATATGACTTTGTTCCTGTTTTCCTTGTCTAGGAATGTAAGACTTCGATCACATTAGAGGCACGCTTGTGCAAGTAATTTGGTAGCGAGCGCGTGCGCAAGCGTGCACATAGTAACAAAATCCTCAGGAAAGCGACAGAAACGAGTGGTGCTTGTCCATCGGCGCTCACACTGCACGCAACATGCAAGTGCACGCTTGTTTTTTAATTGCAAGCGTGCGTTTTTCAAACCTGATATCCAGGTTATTTTTATAAACTATTCACAAAAAAAAAATATATTCAATCGCCATTTTTTAATGTTTAAAATTAATACGTAAGATTAACTTTTTTGGGAGAGAAAGGCCTAGAACATTTTTAATGTTGAAAGATTGAATATTATTTTTCAATTCATCAAAGCATTATTTAAAGTAAGTAGTTAATAAATCTTCAAGTCTTACCTCAAAGTAACCATCAGCTTCTCTTCAGGTGATATACAATTTCGGAAGAATAAAGTGTCTGGCATCATTCTAAAGTATTAAAAAAACTTATTAGGTTGTCGAAGGAAATCGTTAAATATTCGTGCATACTCTCCATATTCTTTTCTGTCTAAAAAATACTCGTTAACCCACTCTTCCCTGATTTTCTGCTCATCCAAAAATTAAAACTTTTAAACACCATTTTCCGAAACAATGTCCTCATCGTCTGAAATCTTCATTTTGACTGACCTGTTTATTATAATTAACTTGCACCCGCTTGCATTTAGTGTGGGCACATTGCTGTTTACGCCAGGTTGCGCACGTGCGCGCCACCAAATTATTTGCACAAGCGTGCCTGTAATGTGATCGAAGCCTAACTTTGACGATGTAGTGAGAAGGCTTGCATGCTTCAGTAATTTAAAGAATTAAAGCCAGACTAATACATTCACAGTAATTTATATTATTTATAATAAGAGGACACAAATAACAGTAGTTGTTTAAGCATTTTTCATAACATCCTACATCGATTTTTAATATTTTATGTAATATTTAAATACCTCAATTAAAAAAAAAGTAGATGAAATAATATAGTTTAGTGATACTAAATAAACGAAAAAGAAAATTATGTGAATAATGTGATAATATTTAAATACGTATAATATTCCTCTTAAAATATACAATAGACAATCTTAAATTAAAACGTAACATAAAACTAATTGAGTCCGTCCCTGGGTTATCGTTGTAGGTTTTTATATACGAAACCCTTTGCTATGCCGAAAGAAAAAATATATATTTACCTTCAACTTATATAAACTTGAAATGTTAAGTTTATCTCTAATAACAATAAAGTATTCTTATAAAGTAAAATAGTGTTTCAATATAAGAGGCTCAAAATTTTCCTACTTAATAATTATTTATTCATCCTACAGTGATACAACAAAACTTTTGTAAAGTACTTTGTAAATGTTAGAGTTTAAAACGGGCTTTGTTGTCAATGCGACATTCACAAAACCTAAAAGCCGATATGCCCTCAGTAAAACCAAAACCCGTGACTAACTACATATTCTTTTATGAGAGCCGTCTCGTTACGAGATAAAGGTGATTGATAAATTGAAACCGATCACATTTCAAGACCGTAACTTCGAGATAAGGATAAAAAGTCCGTAGCAGGAGTTCCTTTTTGCTTTAAAGCCAACTTTCTAATACCTATTGTGCTCTCCAAAGGAATTGTATTCCTCGTTGACCTTTTTAGAATCGTTAAGAATAGAAAAGCGTTTTCCTGTTATTGGATGCGGCCCAGTGTTGCATATATGGAGCGATTGAAAATTTTATTTCTGTTCGGTTGCAATTTGTTTGATCTTTATAGTTGGTGCTTTAAATAGAAAAAGTGGAACATGTTCTTAATTTACCTTTATCGATTTTAAACAGCCCAACTTTTGGTATTGGTTGATTCCGTATACGTTTTCAGTTTACAATTATTATACATACCGTTTTTTAAATGATATATTATACGTTCTTTTATATATCCTATGGTATATTCTACATTTTTCTACGTTTAAATATAGTTAACAATATACGACTAGTTTTAGTTTTTTTTTTTTTAGTTTATTATCGATTTTCTCTTAGGTATTTTACATTTTCTAGGACATTTTATTTTCCTATTTCCCTGCTATAGGAGTTTTCCTCCTTTTCAGGGTGGGTAGTTTTAGTTTTCGATGAACTATTTATATACAGTGTGACGAAGTCACTAAATTTTGCTCTCAATTAATTTAAAAATGTAAATTTCAATTAATTCCCACCTGAGCACATGTAGAAAATCCCACGTATTTATGTTTCCCAAGAATTACCGTTTTCAACAATTGCAAGTACCCTCGTAGATTAAAATATTCCTATATTTGCCGAAATCCGAATTAACAATTATCTACTTTTATGTGTCAAGGTACTAGAAGGACATTTTTTATTTTTAAATTGTAAACAGTCGGCTGTAGTAGTGGTATCCCCCACTCAGGTTTACCGAAAAGCATAAATTCAATCACATCTGGGAATTAGGTCTCTTGATTGCCGGCCGGCGTAAGCTCTTCTCTATTGATTGCCGACAGCCGAAAACTATTCGCCCTTCTACAGTGCCTAGTGAAATACTTTGTGAGTGCCGTGATTTCGAAAGATCATTGAATAACCCCGTTTATCTTCTAAGGTAGGAAACCACATATTATTTTTTATTGACTTTTATATAATTAGTTGGGACACCCGTGCGACAAGTGAAAAAGTTTGATTCATATCCAGGATATTTCATTTCATCCCTCAGTGGGAAACCGTTGGCAATTTTTATTTGAGGCTGTACATAGGCTAGACTCTGAGTGCTCTCATTGTCAACGAATATGTCCAATTTCTCTTAGAAACCACCCGGTTAACATCGAAGTGAGAGGTTCAACCTGTTTTCAATTTTTTTTTATTATTTTCTTTTCCGGAGGTTCGATCTGTTCCCGGATTAGAGTGATCTCTCTCCTGACGACGTTATCTAATTTCCCAAAAAGACGTCTAAATTAATTTTCGCGCCTCACTTCATGTAAATTTCTTTTCTTTTATTTTTTTTTTATTTAGCAGTTATTGAACGAAGCCAGACGACTTCTGTAAAATTAATTCACACACTGTTTTGATCTCAAAGTAGTACAGAGAGGACAGTAATCAATTTTTTTGTCGCCTTGATATCGCATGAAAGATTCTAATTAGAGAAAAATAGATTAATATCTCTATATTTATCTCTATATTTATTTTTCCAGTTATTTTTAGACATTTTTTAAGTTTTTACTTAAATTCGTTCAAGTTCAAGTGTTAGAAGTGACTGGTTTATTTTATAGGGTTTATTTTATACTAGGAAAAGACTTGTATTTTGTGATTTTAAATATAAAAGAGGAAGTGAGGTTACGTTTCACTCGTTAATATTATTTCTTACCGAAGAACATGGGCGTCGTTTTAGGAGAAAAAATGAAAATAAAATATGCATATTAAAAAAAATTAAATTATTATTAGTGTTCTAAAATACGAATTGAAGACCACAAGGGAAAAAGGGGGAATGTCACAAAAAATAAGTCTCGAGAAAAACGAATTTTAAAGTGTAAAGCCTTTAGGATCCTTAATTAGTGAATAAATTTAAATCAATTCAACACTTATATATTTTTCAACTTATAGTAAACATTACATAGTAATATTGCAACAAAAAATAGTTTTTTTGTTTACCAAATAAGTAAAATAATAAAAAAAAACGTACTATCCACGGCAAAAACAGGGAATGTCTCTACATTAATAAAATATACAATAGGAAACGAGGAATGTCCTAAAATAAAACCTAAATTTTAATAACATAAATGGGGAAAGTCTAGTCACATCGGACTGTTATTTTCCTTCTTGCTTTTCTTTTCTTGTTTTTTTTTTGTCAGAATAAGGTAATTTATCGTAGTATTGTTGAGTTTTTTCGGAGCACAACTTTTTCAGATGTTGCAAATCTTGAAACTTATCAGTAGATATAGGTACAAAACCTCAAAAAAATAGATTCATGGCGTTAGGAGTAAACAATTATTAGAAAGTTAAATAATCTTAACTTCATACTTGCGGTCAGGATACAAAAATTCGTGCTTGTTTTATTCTGGATTTAACCATTTCTGTTTGGGGGGTAATATAACGGATTGTTCCCATGCTCCATTAAATGACGATCTATGCAAAATTAGACGCGGATGCTCATCGCTGGTTTTTATTTCCCTTATAGGGCGTGTAGGAAACGGACACTTTTTCTTATCATCTAATTTTTCAAAAAAGGTTTTCCAATCCCTGATAATATCCTGATTATTTTCAAGGTCCTCAACATAAAACGATGATGGCTTAATCCTAGATTTTTCAATTTCTTGTAACCAATGATGTGAAAGTTCAGCAGCATATTTTTGGTTTATAACTGCCATATCCCTATCGCATTCTAAATAGGAATGTCCTCGAATTGGAAAAGTAATTTTAACAGACTCCAGTTTCTTTCGTACATTAACAATATAATGTATGTATTTGATTAGATTATAATTTTTATTCTGACCTCCGCAGGAATCACAAAATATTTCCAAGTGCTTAATTCCTCGAACTAGAAAATTTTCAATAAAGTGATGTAGCATTGAAATTACCTCACAGCTTCCCTTATTAGCAACTGTTTCGGGATATACGTAAAATACAACCTCGTCGTTTGCCAAAATGTGTATGTTAAACAAATAAAGCGATAACTGCCTTTTGTAGTACACATCATTTGTAGTAATGTTTGGAACTTGAAAATTTTTTGCGAAATCCATACAAATGGCTTCAGTTTCACCATTTTTTTGACACTGAATTTTCAAAGCACGCTTTATATCGTAAAATACCTGCGCTTTTTTATGTAGCATATTTTTGTTTTCTAATGTTTGTACAGATTTTTGTAAATTAATATTAATTAAAGTTGAAGGTGGTAGCCATGTGTGAGTTATAAGTTCAGAAAAGGTAAATCAAACAAGGGTGGTCCTTAGGATCTCACAAGAGTATATTTTATTACGACCGGTTTCGAGGATCAGATCCTCATCATCAGGTAAGGTCTAAAATAGAGAGGAAAAACGAATGAGCTCATAACTAATAAAGTGGGTTTAAACATTTTAATCTGAAAGTTGTCAAATATCAAGAACTCACCCGTAATTACTCGTCTATTTAAGACTAAGTTAAGAGAATTATCCCAGGATCGGTATAAAAACAAGTATGCGAGTATTTTTTAAAATACATAAAAAACAATAGTTGCAACAAAAAGTTGATGTCAAAACACATAAACAAAAGTAGGTCTAAAACTATTAATTAAAATTATTAAAATATTTCACGAACGGACGAACAATTAAGACAAACAAATTTAAAAACTTTTTAAACCCTACAAGCACTAAAATGGGTTCTTGGACAAGTGTTTATAATTCTACAGGAATTAAAATTTATTTAGATTAAATATACTGATTAACGCCCTCTAGGTATAAATAGACGAATTAACCATTCTAATATTTAAGATAACAGTTTAGAGGTTGTCAAATTTAAATATTTTGACCATCGGCTAATAGATGGTGTTGGCGAAAAAATAAATGTTTCTTAATAATAATATAGGTTTATAAAATGAATTGTTTGAATTTGTACGTAATAATAAACAAAATGAAATAAATAAATTATTATTGTTAAAAGTAGAGTCTAGCATTAGCGTTGGAAAATAATTTTAGATGTACTAATATTCAAATTAAAAAATTGGTAACAATCAACGGAAAAAGGAAATGGTGTTAATGAAAAGAAGAAAAACTATTGATTTGGTTAGTTGTTTTTTGAAGTAATGTGCTGAAAAATGAAAATGGAAATGGAGACAGAATAAAAATAGATAAGTATAACTAATAATTAAAGTCAATAGAATTTCATAGGGAAATTTTAAAGTAAAGGGGGGGTAAATTAAGGGAAACGTAGATTTTTAAAAAAGAACTGAGAACGTGGGTGTGGATTCGGAAAAAACTTGTGAGTTTAGTGATAATGCATTGGTACTTTTTCTTATTCTAAATATTTCTAGGTTCTCCAAATTATTCAATATCAACTTGTTGTGGCAAATGTGGAGTACTCTTAAGCCATCCCCTGAGTCAAAATCGTGGTTGGACTCTACTATATGGGTGGCAAAATGTGAGAAGCCGGTTGTGGCAGTATTCAAACATCTTAAATGTTCTTTAAGTCTAGTCCTAAAATTACGAAAGGTTCTACCTACATGTAGGTAGAACCTTCCAATCACGATTTTGGCTCAGGGGATGGCTTTAGGGTACTCCACATTTGCCACAACAAGTTGATATTGAATAATTTGGAGAACCTAGAAATATTTAGATTAAGAAAAAGTACCAATGCATTATCACTAAACTCACAAGTTTTTTCCGAATCCACACCCACGTTCTCAGTTCTTTTTTAAAAATCTACGTTTCCCTTAAATTACCCCCCCCCCCTTTACTTTAAAATTTCCCTATGAAATTCTATTGACTTTAATTATTAGTTATACTTATCTATTTTTATTCTGTCTCCATTTCCATTTTCATTTTTCAGCACATTATTTCAAAAAACAACTAACCAAATCAATAGTTTTTTCTTCTTTTCATTAACACCATTTCCTTTTTCCGTTGATTGTTACCAACTTTTTAATTTGAATATTAGTACATCTAAAATTATTTTCCAACGCTAATGCTAGACTCTACTTTTAACAATAATAATTTATTTATTTCATTTTGTTTATTATTACGTACAAATTCAAACAATTCATTTTATAAACCTATATTATTATTAAGAAACATTTATTTTTTCGCCAACGCCATCTATTAGCCGATGGTCAAAATATTTAAATTTGACAACCTCTAAACTGTTATCTTAAATATTAGAATGGTTAATTCGTCTATTTATACCTAGAGGGCGTTAATCAGTATATTTAATCTAAATAAAATTTAATTCCTGTAGAATTATAAACACTTGTCCAAGAACCCATTTTAGTGCTTGTAGGGTTTAAAAAGTTTTTAAATTTGTTTGTCTTAATTGTTCGTCCGTTCGTGAAATATTTTAATAATTTTAATTAATAGTTTTAGACCTACTTTTGTTTATGTGTTTTGACATCAACTTTTTGTTGCAACTATTGTTTTTTATGTATTTTAAAAAATACTCGCCTTACTTGTTTTTACACCGATCCTGGGATAATTCTCTTAACTTAGTCTTAAATAGACGAGTAATTACGGGTGAGGTCTTGATATTTGACAACTTTCAGATTAAAATATTTAAACCCTCTTTATTAGTTATGAGCTCATTCGTTTTTCCTCTATATTTTAGACCTTACCTGATGATGAGGATCTGATCCTCGAAACCGGTCGTAATAAAATATACTCTTGTGAGATCCTAAGGACCACCCTTGTTTGATTTACCTTTTCTGAATTAATATTAACTTCAGGAGATCGTGTAATCTTAAGTTTTAGCGTTGTCTTTTTTAGTAGCAGTATATTAATTGCAAGCACTACAGGTATCTTTACGTGGATAACCAAAAGCAATGTTAAATTTTGTATTAAATGTCTTTCTGTAAAATTCGTATGAAACTGGTTGACCTGGATATGTTTCACCATACAATTTATACATTTTTACAATGTTAAGGTCTTCACTTAAATATAGGCGATCTGTTTTTTTAAGGCTATAGTGACTTTTACATCCTTTAAATGATCGTATGTGACTTTCTACACTTTCAATAGTCTGTTCAGCCTTTTTTGTAGGCCGATTTGAATGCTTACCTCTTAACTCGGTAGGATAAGTACCTGTTGCTTTTAAAGATTTTTGTAGGTACTCCATTTTCTTTTTAGTAATGCCATGTATGGACAAAAAAAGCCTTATAACATACAGGTATCTCCAAAATATCTGCGTCCCTTTTAATTTTGACATGATATGAATAAGACTTGTCGTGCAGTATTTTCGTGGACGTCTTCGTTACATGATATTAGTCCACATAAGTATAAATTTTGTTGGGTAGTTGAATTTAGTTAATTAAAGTTGTTTAAAATGACTTGTATTTCTTTAATAGTGGTTTTTTGAAAACACTTTAGTCTCTTACATAGAAAATCGTCCCCTAATTAATGAGTCGTTAACTTTAGTTTTTTGTTAACATCTCGAAGTCGCCCATGACTTGATCTTTTCCTAAACTTCCTAATATTTAATACTTCGCTCTGCTGTTCTTCTAATTCTTCCATTTTTCTATTTATTTAGGTATAATAAAACAGGCACTGACTTCCAAAAAATTCAACAACACGTGTGACACGTCCAAACAACTAAATGATAATGTCTTTAAAAGTTTACGATTATAGCGATCGAATACAAAACTTGGACATTTCCCCTTTATACCATTTATAATGTGGATACTCCTCGTTATTCCCCTGTGCCTGTTATTAAGAATCACTAATATTAGGTGACTATACTAGCTTCTTGTCTTGGAGGTTTGGTTATAATAAAATATCGGCATTTAGCTAAAAGATAGCGGTATCAGCTCAATTTTTGATATATTGTGATATTCCCCCTTTTTCCCTTGTGGTCTTCAATTAGAAGAAACTTATGGTTAGAGGCACTTGAATGGACTGAAATAGTATTAAAAAAACTGCTTTTTCAACTGAACTTGGGCATTTTGAATTTCTAAGAATGCCTTTTGGCTTAAAAAATGCGCCAGCAACGTTTCAGAGAATGATTAATGAAGTCTTAAAAGACCATATTAATAAAATATGCTTGGTTTATATGGATGATGTAATAGTTTTTTCTACAACATTGGATGAACATATTTTAAATCTGAAAGAAATTTTTAAGACATTTCAGGAGTGTAATCTCAAAATTCAATTAAATAAATGTGAATTTTTAAAAAAAGAAACAGAATTTTTAGGTCATGTTATAACCTCTGATGGTATCAAACCTAATCCAAAAAAGGTCGATGCTATTCTTAAAATGCCTTTGCCAAAAACTCACAAAGAAGTTAAAAGTTTTTTGGGCATGATTGGATTTTATAGAAAATTTATTTATAACTTAGCTAAAATTACTAAACCAATGACTCTTTGTCTTAGAAAATGTCAAAAGGTAGTTCATTCACAACAATTTATTCAAGCATTTGAAACTTGTAAAGCTATTTCATGTAATGAACCTGTATTAGCACATTCCGTTTTTACAAAGATTTTTACACTAACAACTGACGCTAGTCAATATGGAGCAGTATTAAGTGTGGAAAACCTATTTCTTACGCAAGTCGTACATTAAACCCTAATGAAGTAAATTATTCAGTAATTGAAAAAGAACTATTATCTATCGTATGGGGAATAAGGTACTTTCGTCCTTATCTTTTTGGAAAACATTTTAAGGTTCAAAATGATCAAAAACCATTGAAATGGTTAGAGAGTTTAAAAGAACCTAATTCTAAATTAGTTCGATCGATGTTGCTTCTATCTGAATATGATTATCAAATTGATTATATTAAAGGAAAAGATAATGTTGTAGCAGACGCATTATCCAGAAATCCAGTACAGAAATCATTTATTCCTGAACATGACAATAATTCACTTATTACCTCCTTTATTATCTAATCCCTATTGTGAAAAACCACTAAATTATTTCAAAAATCAGATGAATATTAAAATATCGGATTCGTCTCCCGCTCCTATGTTTATTAAAGAAAAAAAAATTTGATAATGACAGATATTTTATAAATCTTAGAAGGAGACATATGGATGAAAATTTAGAAGAATTTATTACAAATTTAAATAATAACAAAACATATCATTTATTCTTTCCAGATAAAATAGATGAACATTTTTTTCTAAAACAAATTCAGAAAAAAATTATCAAAGTTTATTCGAAATTATATATCTGTTCGAATAAAGTAACAGATGTGCTTTCTGAAATAGAACAAAGAGAAAAAAATGAATTATCATCATATTTATAAAACTGGCCACAGAGGCATCAATACTACTATTGAATCATTAAAGAAAAATTAATATTGGCCACATATGATTAAAAATGTAACAAATTATATACACGAATGTACAATTTTTTAAAAATCTAAATATGAAAGACAACCCAATAAATTTTAATTTAAACCAATTCCAATTGGTACTAAACCCTTTGAAAGAATACATATGGATGTTTTATCAATTTCTAAAGAAAAATTTCTGACCGTTATTGATACTTTATCCAAGTTTGCGCAAGCATACCCTATACTGGGCACAAACTCAATAAATGTTTTAGAAGGCTTACTAACCTTCATATCTCATTATGGCATTCCCCAAACAATAGTTTGTGATGGAGGAAACGAATTTAATAATTTAAACCATCTAGACTTTTGCAAACTATATAAAATCGAGCTTCATTTTACAACCCCTAAAAATCCTAATTCAAATAGTTATATCGAAAGATTCCATTCCACTCTACTGGAACAGGTTAGAATTAAAACCAGACAAAACCCTCAGGAACCATTAAACACTTTGATTAGATAGGTACTCCCTCTTACATTATAATAATACCATCCATTCCAGTACAAACTACACACCCTTTGAAATAGTTTCGGGACATTTTCATGTAAAGGATCCATTCGATATTGAAGAAAAAGACGTAATTTCTAAATACGTTTAAGAACATAAAGATAAATTAAAACAAAAATATTCTCAAATTACAAATCAAAAATCTAAAGAATTAGAGAAAATCAATAAAAATAGAAATAAACCTATGACATTAAGTAAGGACGATCAGGTTTATCATTAAGAAAATTCCAGAGATAAATGGGACCCTAGATTTACAAAAGTCAATCCCATAGCTCAAACAAGTAATAAAATTAAAACTGAAACCTCAAAATATTCTAAACATAATTTAAAAAGACGTAAAAATAGTTAATTTATATTTTCTTTTCCTTTCAGATGAAAGTTCTACCTCTTTTTTCCCTAATATTTTGTTTTAATCCTATTTCTGCTTCTATTATTGAGCTTACTAACCCTATCGTACCCATATTTCTGAAGAATACTGAGATCATCACAAGTAAATATACATTTATTAGTTTTATAAACCTTACTGAATTAAATGATATTAAAGACCAAATCGATACACAATTAAAATTTATTGAACAAAAACAAAATATCGGCAGCCAAACAATTAATTTAATAGAGCAAGCAAAAGCATTACTAAGTTTGATTTCACATTTACTACAAATTGTTCGTCCTAGGAAAAAACGAGGAATAATCAATTTGGGTGGAAAAATCTCAAAATGGTTATTTAGAACCCTAGATAAAAGAATATTAGATTTTTTGGAAAAAAATGATAATTTACTACAGGAAACCATTAACAACGAAATTTCTTTAGAAAAGTTAATCATACAGTTCACAAAATTAAATCAAACATTTTGATTATTACTCAATTGATTCAAGATTTTTTAGAAAAAGGTAATGATATTAATGCATTACATTTAATTATTAATTCCTTCTTTACTTTACAAATTCAGTTAGATCAGATTATCAATGCCGTAACTTTTTCAAATTTAAACAAGGTGCATCCAAACCTTTTATCATTTTTAAATTTAAATAATATTATTAATAAAATAAAAACTATATATACAAATAAACAGATAATTCAATTTTCAAACTACAATAGCTACTATTCTTTATTAGGCATACAATTGATTTTCCAAAATGATAGATTAATTTTCTTAATTCATTTCCCTATCCTAATGGATGATCACTTTAAAACGTACTTCCTATATCCAATACCAATACAAAACAAAATAATCCCTCCTCACAAACCTTACCTGATCCTAAATGAGAGAAATGATTTTTATCAATATCAAGATGAACCCTGTGAAGAGCTAGAGAATACATTTTATTGCAAAAATCATCTCCAGACAGAAGATGATTGTATTGTTGGAATAATAAGCAAATATCAAGCTATCAATTGCACCAAAATTACTGTACACGTTGAAAACTTCATTACAAATCAAGTTACTCCACAAAATATTCTGTTGACTACACCAAACAATATGATTATTACTGAAATATGTTCCAACGAAAAGTACCACGAGCTGAAACCTGGTAGTTATTTACTTACAATCCCTGAGAATTTTAACTTAACCATTATTATCACAGCCATCTACCGGTGTCCATCAACTTGCCCAAAAGTCTTTTGCGACTCCCTCAATGAATATTTTTCTAATAATAATTCTGAAAATGACATCCATATTATGGCAGGAGATATAAACATTGATTTGTTAGATGAAAATAATGAAATATGCGAAACATACTTGAATATATTAAATGAAAAGGGCTTTGTATCAACAATAAACATGAGAACACGAATACAAAATAACACAAAAACATGTCTAGACCACATATTTATTAAAAGTGAAAATACACTAAAATGTAAATACAATCCTATGATATTAGACACGATAATCACGGATCACTTCTCTACATTAATTCAGATGATTTTTTCTGAAACAAAAAAACAAAATGTTAACAAAATAATGCCATTGAATAAATTTAACAAAAAAAAGTTTCTAGAAAATATTAAAAGTGAAAATTGGAGAGAAATTTACTTAAAAACAGACATTAATGATGCTTTTTGTACTTTTATACAAAACATACATAATTTAATAGTAAAAAATACCGAAACAATATTTGTTACAAAAAAAGACTACAAAAGGAGTCCGTGGATAACGAACGGATTAATAAAATATATAAATAAAAAATATAGTTTAATTAAAATAATGAAAAAAGAACCCAATACAGAAAACAAAAATATTTACAAAAAATATAGAAATCAACTAAATAACTTGATTAGAGTTGCTAAAGCAAATTACTATCAAAATAAAATAGGATTCAATCAACTAGACTCTAAAAATATATGGAATTGTGTAAATGACATATGCAAATCTAAAAAAGAAAATGAAATAAACGAAATTATTTCTGAAACTGGAGAAAAAATTACGCAAAATGAAATGATATCAAATGCGTTTGTTAATTTTTTTACAAATATAAGCCAAACATTAGCCAATCAGATAGACAGTTGTTTAGAAACTGAACTAAACATTAAAAGAAGATATTTTTCACAATCAATATTTTTTAAACCAGTAGACGCTAAAGAAATAAATGAAACCATAAATAATTTAAAAAATAACAAAGCTCTCGGACATGATAAAATCACTTCAGAAATATTAAAAGAGACTAAAGAATATATATCTCCCGTAATTGCATATTTAATTAATCAATGTCTAGAAAGAGGTTTATTTCCAAATATATTAAAAGATACAATTATTACTCCAATTTTTAAAAATAATGATAAGCTAGATATGACAAATTATAGACCCATTTCTCTAATAACCAGTGTTGCTAAGGTTTTTGAAAAAATATTGAAAAATAGAATTACTAGTTTTTTAAATAAGAACAATATTTTATCACCTAAGCAATACGGTTTTATGGAAAAAAGTCTACACAGGATGCTCTCGTATATTTAACGACAAATATTTACAAATTTATTGATAATCGCAAACCTTGTATGGCAGTATTTATTGATCTAAAAAAAGCGTTTGATACGGTTGATCACCGATAGTTACTGGAAACAATTGAAAACATAGGTATTAGAGGTATGCCATATAAATTATTAAGCGATTACCTAAGTGATAGGCAACAATCTGTAAAAACTAATAACACGGTAAGTATAAAGAAAACGTTACAATATGGAGTACCTCAGGGAACCGTCATGGGACCTATACTGTTTAATATATATCAACCAATTATTTGATTTGGAAGTTGATGGCGAAGTAGTCAGTTTTGCTGATGACACTGTTAAATTAAAATCAAAAGTAGAAAAGGAAATGTGTAAAATAATCAACTTTTTTAAAACTAAATTACTAACTGTGAATTACAGCAAAACTTACTATGTACCTTTTATTTCCTTAAATAGTAACTTACCTGAGTTTACCGAACTAGTCATTAAAAATAACTGTTCATGTGCGGATATTACCATAGCAGGGCAAACACATGTTAAGTATTTGGGCGTATACTTGGATTCACATCTCAGGTGGGATATACATATAAATTTTATAATAAAAAAATTAAGATCAATGTTATGGAGATTCAGGTATTTAAAACAAATACTTAATATAGAGCAACTATGTATAATTTACCATGCACTTATAGAGCCTCATCTTAACTATGGTATTATAGCCTGGGGAGGCGTGACAAATAACTATCTAAACAAATTAGAAATTACCCAAAAATGGTTAATAAAAATAATATACGGAAAACATTTAAGATACCCTTCTGACCAGTTATTTAATGATTGTAAGTTTTTTGATATTAGGCAACTTTTTTGTTTATCAGTTCTTACAAGGCAACACATTTATAAAAACGACTTGAATAGTCTAGAATACCACTATGATACAAGGAATAAAGAAAATATTTCAATAATACCCAAAGTCTCTAAAACGGGAACTCAAAGAAGCTATTTCTATTTAGGACCTAGGTTATACAATATAATTCCGCCACCCTTTAAACAATTAAATTCTATAAAGATGTTTAAAAAAAAGTTAAAAATTGGATATTCTCAAAAAATAGGAATGAGATACATAGTTGGATAGACCTAAAAAATCTATAGTACGATAAATCCGAGAACTGAAATTAAATAAATAAATAATTAAATAATGAAAAGGTCTAAACTGAATAACTAAATACATACACAAATAATAAATAAATCTAACCTTAACCTTCTTTTAGTTGTTACTTTGTTTCTTCTTTTTAACCTCAAAATTTGTAAAACTTGTAAATGTGTACATAGCAATGTAAGGAAAGATTGTTTAAGTTAATTTTTGAAAATATAAAAACTATTTTTAAATAATAAATTTGGCATTGTGGGTTGCAGATATTTTAACAAGCTGTGCTTTTAAATATCTGTCACCTTAATTGTACAAATAGCGTTGCCGCGAGTTAAGAGTTAATTTTAAATGTAGGTATACACATTGTTTTACTGTGTACAAGAGTTTAACACTTTTTTTTTCTTTATTCATAACAAATATTATATTGCATTTAATTTAATTGCATTATTTATGAATAAACATTATTATTAATTGTTCATTTCAAATTAGAAAAAAAAAGTTCATTCATGGAAATGCTGAGATATCACCAGCCACTCTTGTCCAGTTGCCTCACATAAATTTGTCAAACATCCTGCAGCAACCAAGAAAAATTAAACTTGTCAATCTAGGTGTTGAAGAGATCAAAGCCTTAGCAGCAAAAGTAAACATGCAGCATGAAATTATGCTACCGCCAAAACTACAAGATCATGAAGAATCCATTCCTACTTGGTTGATTATTCTGATTAGTACCCTAATGGTCATTATTAGCTTCATAAGTATAACATGTTACTATCGAACTTGTTATCCATATTTTTACACGAAACAAATGAAATCCAGTACAAAAACCACAGTGGAAGCCTAGCCAACCAAGCCACCCCAAGCCTTCCACTTTAGCGGGGAGGAGTTAAGGAATACCTACACCACTGGTAGCTTTCCCTTTCACTCTACCTGATAAGAACTGGCATACTGATATGTCAGGGATTCCCGGCATTTATCTGTGAAGTGCATTATTGTTAGATAAAAACTGATATTTTGTTGAATATTATTTTTATCATAACTTATCTATTAATATTACTAACTCGTATTTTTACCAGCATTTATCTTTTACATCTTAGTATTTTTCCAACGCATTATTATAAAAACCTAATGTACGTTGATATCACGTTCTTATTTTGTAACCTGCTATTCTAGAATAAAGTTGTTCTCTAGTTTATGAGTTATTCAAAATAATTAACCAAAAACCTTAAAAATATATATAATTTCGATGCCGTGGTAAACATATCAGTTCGGTTCTCTCCGTCGACCAATCGGCGATAATCAAATGCCGGTTGGAATCCAAATACGGGGGTTGCCGAAATATTCGTTCGAATTAATAGTAACTTTTGGCTGTAATTCACCCTTATTCTTCTGTCATGATCAACCAATATTTATGAACTATTTATTTATTTATTTATTGGAAAATTAATTTTACAAATACAGGGAGCTTCGTAGCTACCCTTTTTTTTATTTTGGAGCTTTTTTATTGGTCAACCGTAATATTTAAAATAATTACTCCATTTTAATTATTTTCCGTTTATCATTTGCCAGAATATTTAATTTAATTTTAGTTATTGGAAAATTCATTTTCCGAATAGAGGGAGCATCGTAGCTACCCGTTTTTATTTATTTTAGAGCTTCTTAATCGATCAGCCGTAATATTAAAAATAATAACTCCATTTTAATTATTTTCCGTTTATCATTTAACTAGAATATTTAATTTAATTTTTGCTTATTGGGAACTTTATTTTCTGTATGAAGGGGTGCTGATATCGAACACAAGTTGTTATATTTCTTTTTTGTAAATATATTTTGTTATTTTTCCCTGTGTTACTATTATTACAGGATCTTAACTATTTTCTTTCAGGGTATCGTAGTATACTAGGTATAAGGGAGATAGGTTCTTTAATTCTAATTTAGTGGCTACCTCGTTAGCAGTGACCACCTGGAAATATTTTTAAATTAACTGAGTTTATCTTGAGTAAACTCTGGTGTATTACAGGGTCGCAGAGCAAACTGGCGCCCGAGCAACCCCTATTCTAATTTCACCGTTTTAGCGCTACAAAGACTTCATAATTTACTGTAGGTGATCAAAAGCCCGTCACATGCCTTATAAATTTACCCATCCAATGATATTAATATGTTAGTCAATAACACATAATTGTACGATAGCAATTTTATTTGGACAAGCTACTGTCAAAAATTTATCCTTCTTGTACCATCATATTATCAGGAGATTTCAATATTAATTTTGATATCAGTGAAGATCAAAATGTTATAAAGTTAGTGAATTTGTTTACCTGTTTTAATTTACATATGCATGTTAAATCACCTACCCGTATTAGCCAATTCTCTGAGTTTTTAGTTGATTATTTCTGTAGTACTTAGAATGAAAATAATGGTAAATGTGACGTGAATCATGTAAATTTGTCAGATCATGAGGCTGTTTTAGCAACTGTTGTTATTGAGGGTGTTTCTAAAGTAAATCAAAATAGTAGTGTAAAGTATGGCAGGTTATATAGCAAAGCCAATTATAACAAATTTAATTATATACTCAGTTGATCCTTTTAAGCTATTCTATGATACGGTTTATAATTTTTTTTAATATTGCTTTTCCTAAACAAAAAATAAAAATGAAAAATAAAAATAAAAAAAGATGGATAACAAAGGGTATAAGAGTTTCTTGCAAAAATATAAGGTCGCTCCATTATTTAAGAAAATATTTTCAAGATGACTATTTTATCAACTATTATACAAAATATAGAAAAATATACAGAAATGGAATCAGAATCTCAAAAGACACCTATTATAAATACAAATTAGACAATTCTTCAAACGTAATAAGAGATACCTGGAAAACTGTAAATGATCTTAGAGGTAAACATAATGAAAATAAACCCCCATCATTAGATGCTAACAACTTAAATGAGTATTATTGTAATATTGCTGATTCTTTGAATACAAATTTAAGCCGAAAGTTAAATCCTATGGGTTATTTACATACTACCAAACCACCTTTGACCTTTGTTCTAATTGATACTAACATGGGAGAATCAAAGAACATATTTAAACTAATAAAAAATAAACATTCCTTCGGATATGATGAAATATCTATCGAAATTTTTAAAAATTTACCGGACACTGCATTATCTGTACTAGCAATTCTTATTAATAGAAGTTTTAGATTAGGTATATATCCATCTTTTCTTAAAACAAGTGTAGTCATTCCACTTTATAAAAGTGGCGATAAAGTTACGGCATCCAACTACAGGCCGATTTCTCTCATACCAACTCTGGGTAAATTAATTGAAAAACTTGTTAAATTTCGCTTATATATAAGTTTTTAAATGAATTCAATATTCTAACAGTAAATCAGTTTGGATTTCGTACGAAATCTAGCACAGCAGATGCAATCTTTAACTGTTTCGAAACAGTTAACCACAGCATTAACATAGGTTAGGCTGTTGTTGCAGCCTTCTGTAACTTATCAAAAGCTTTTGATTGTATGAGCCATGGACTGCTGTGGCAGAAGCTTCACCATTATGGTATTAAAGATGTTGCTCTGAAGTGGATGGGATCTTACTTGTCCGGAAGGGAACAGTTTGTTAGAACAACTACAGATTCGCGTTTACTGGACGTTTAGTGGGGTGTCCCTCAAGGGTCAGTTCTTGGGCCGTTACTGTTTCTAATTTATGTAAATGATCTAGCATTTCTTGATATTTCAGCTGACTTGACATTATTTGCTGACGATACAACACTTTTATGGCATTCTAAAGATTCAAGCAAACCTGCTGATATGATATCTCATGATCTTTTAAAAGTTAATGAGTGGTGTGAGGCCAACTTTTTAACACTAAATACTAATAAAACGAAACTGTTAAGTTTTAAAAATGTATTACCAAACTTAAAGTTGGAGTTGATAGAATGTCATGCCAACATAACATTTTTAGGTCTAAAAATAGACTCTTATTTGAAGTTTAAATGTCACGTAGATGGTTTGAATAAAAAGCTAGCCTCTGGTTGTTTTGCGATTAGATCCACTAGGAGGGAATTGGGATTTGCTGCAGCTAAGAATGTTTACTTTGGGTTAATTGAATCTAATTTAAGGTATGCAATACAATTTTGGGGAGTATGCAGCAATGAACTGTTTCATAGTACATTCGTTTTACAAAAACGGGCTGTTCGTCTACTATGTCAGCAAAATATTCTGCCTATTGCAGGCCACTATTTAAAGTACACCAAATATTAACGCTTACTTCACGTTTTATTTTAGAAACAGCTTAATATACAAAAACAAAAATGCTTACAGAAATAATAATAGATCTGCTAGATTTTCTGAAGATTTGGCTTTGATTATACCTAAATGTACTTACCTTGGTCAAAGATTCAATAATTTACAACGGCATTAAAATTTTTAATTTATTGCCCTTATCATTTAGAAACATATGAACACTCTTAGTAATTTCAAGAAACAGCTACATGCCTATCTAGTAAAAAAATCATACTATGATATAGATGAATTTTATCATGACAATAATAGTAAATATTTCCATGAGTTTTATATTAGTTATAAGTGTAACTTTTATGTATGTTATTAGTTTCATTTGGATTTTATTTTATCTTTTTAACTTTTTATTTATTTATATATTTCATGTGTTTGTCCATAAGATAATGTATCTTTGACAATAAACATATATTCTCTCTCTCTCTCTCTTCTCCATTATTAAAAAATACGAAAAAAAAAATAATATAAAAGTTGTATGACCGACCATGTTTAATAAATATTCTTAATCAAACAGGGATGTCCATAATCGAGGAGCTGACCAAACTTATACATTTTTAAAGCAAAACATTTTTGTTTTCACATCGTGTCAAACAATTTTAATAAACCTCATTTATTTGCTATCTTGTTAATGTGTATCAAAATGCGGGATAAAGATTTTCTCAATTTTTTAAATGGAATACCCCAGATGTTGTACTACAAATTAATTAATACAGTGTACACACCCTATATACAACAGAACAAATAAGTAAAGTCAATCATAATTGTTTCACTATGTGAAGACAATTAAATATGTATACCTACCTACAGGATGTGCTTTAAAAAATGTAGATTTGGTCAGCAGCTTCGTATTTCTAATAATAAAACAGCTATCGATCAATTACGCACTGATGGGACGCCGTGTATATATGTTATTGGCTAACATATTGGTATTGTTGTACAGGAAAATTTATAAGGAATTTTATGCTAAAATAATATACAGGGTGTTGCATTTGAGAAAATTGACTAAATTAAACTTAAAATTAGCCATATTCAAGACAAGTTTTAAAACACTCTGTACAAAATAAACCAGTTCTTTTGTCACAATTTGCTAGCTCAGTATTTTGTTAGTCCGTGTAATAAACAATTTTGAAATCAATGTAAACCTACCTAAATTACAATATTTTAATTTGGGGTCAGCATTCACTAATCTCAAAAAACAAATTACTTGGCAAAACTGTAATATTATTTAAAAACTTTCTTGAGTTAAATACAGTATTAACAAACCATTCTAAAAATAAAATAAAATAAAATACACGGTGTTCTATATATATAAAAAAAAATATTTTCCAGGCAAAACGCAACACCCTGTATATCCAACAATATTTTTAAAACATGTATTTTTTTAAATCCATATAGCTTTTATTGGAAGCTTTGGTGCGTGTCTATAACACAAATTGAAATAATGAACACTTACGTACTCTAATGAAACACCCTGTATAAAATTTTATGTACGACCGTCTTAATAACGATCCCTTATTAATAAATAACTAATATTTTTTTTTTCACCTTTTGTAAGAATGTTATTATAAAACAAATTTACTCTACCGCCCCGCGGGCGGTAAAGTCGTCCGCAGGCGATAAAGGGGCACTTTACGCCCGCTAAACGTATATACAATCTAAACTTTATCGCCCAGTCGTGCATAAAAAAAAAAGATTTAATAAACCTAAACAGTTTTTGGTTTTTTATGCCTTTTATTCCCATAAATCTATGTATACTTTGATATTTTGTTTACTTCAAAACTCTTATTAATTCTTTAATAATGCGAATAATAGGATATTATATTTTAAACTAAATGTGCGATAATTGTGCTACGAAATTGATTTTTATGAACTTTTTTTTTTAATGTAAATTTAAACCTTCATTCTGTACGAAATGGGGTCAATGTTGATGAAAAGCTTAACTGTGGCATTTTATAAGCATCGTATTCCAAATGTAATTAAAAAAAAAAACGAAATAAAAAAGATTGCTCAGACTTTAGAACTTCCATAATTATTTTGACACTTTATAGGCATGGCAGCAAAGCAATTTTTGTATTTATTTCTGTTTTCTAATCAACGGACTATAATAAGTATTCGGGAAGAATTTTTCGCTAATGGCGACGAGAGGACGACGAAAAACAAAACTTTTTCAGTTTCGTTTTAGAATTACATCCAACTCGGAATAATTGTTCTCAGCAGTAAAGTTCTACTAATTGAAATTTAAATTGTTAGAGAGTCATTACATTGTGTTAATCAAGTTAACTTTTTGATTTCATCTGCAAACAAGACATTGCCGCCGGAACTTGAACACTTCGGATAAATTTTTGTATACTTTAGAAAACTTGTCTGAAACGACTGCAAATATAAGACGGCTGATGTTTATTTTATGAAGCTCGTTTGAGATTTTAAAATTAGCAGGGTTTCGAAATTGGCGAGAAACAATAAGGATTTTAAAATACAATGTTTATTACATTGTGAGTTGCAAAGTTTTTTTAGTCATCGCACAGTTCCGGCTGCTTATTTGTTGTACGTGAGCTGTCGTAAGTTATACACATCGATGTCAGTCTTAGCCTAAAAATAATGATTCACAAATACTGCTTAGTTTTGGTCACAGAACAATAAAAAGGTTGAAAATCTAAAAGTATCATTGAAGGCAAAACCTGAATATCTTTTGATTCCAAATCTATGCTACTTTCCTCCAATAAACATAATGTAAAAACAAACTTTAGAACTCATCTGCATGTATATCAACAGAAGTTGTTAACGTTTGGGATGGTATCATGATAGAATTTAAACTCAAAAGATTTAATTTCTGATTTAATTTGGCGACACCACAAACATTTCTTGTTTCTACAAGCTAATCATTCTAAGAGTTTAAATTCTCACCTTGGTAGTACGTCCCAAGGACTAAGGTTGTCTTCCTAATAGACTAATCCAAAACCTGAATACCAAGGTATGTAAATTACAAGGGTTTTCTTCTGGCATTCACCCATATTAGTTAGTTTAAGTTATCTTTCAAAATTTTGATTGTTTTCCATACAAGTTAAAGTTTATTAAGTAATATATATTGCTATGATGTATTATTTTATAATGTTATTTGTTTTTTCTCTACCCAATGTTGGTGTGTCATAAGCATAATTATTCAAATTAAAAGATATTAATCTGTTTTTTTTATTAGAAATACTTACTTAATTTACTTGAGCCTCTTTCTTATCTCGGGTCGTGAAGGTTGTAGATTTTCACAGATTCGCTTCCAAAGTAGCATTATAGTGACAGAAACTTATATCGCCACTTCAATTAAGTGACTATTACGTTATATTCACTAAATGTACCCATATATAGTAAGAATAACTTCAATTTATATTTTCCCAGTTATAGTCACTGGAAATCACTTCAAAGTTTTATATTATTTAGTTGCCTCTGAAGGTGTTTGAAACGTTATAGCCACTAAGCGGGACCACTTTAAAGTTGCACAAACTTGAATGTGAAAAATAGTAGTTATGGCCACCAAATCATATCACTTAAATACCACCCAGAAATGGCAGTAATCTTAAAGTGGGTTTGATAGTTTTATTAACGTTTAGGGAACCAAAAATATATCTTTAAAGTGATTGTATAACTGCAGTAGTTCTTGCCACGTTTTGCCACGCTCTTAAGTGATTTCCACATATTGCGTGGAACAAAAGCCACTTCAAAGTTACTAATACCTTCAAAATTCACAATGAAGTAACCGCTGCATATAAGTGGCCTGCTTTCTACATTGTCCGCCTTTACAATAAAGAAAAAACTACTAAAGTGTCGTCGATCTATGCTCAAATTACTTTGTTTTTAGAATTATCTAGAGTTCATTTGTGTGTAAAATGGGAAACAACAAAATCCTCGCAAAAAGATTACTTTTCGACATTCGACAACTTTTTATAGACAACTTAAATTAAAAAATTTATTGTACCAAAACTCTTAAACGTTATTACTCTGAAAAATTTAAATGACCTGGCCAAAATAAGGTTCCTTGTTTTCCCACATGTCGGGAACAACGCAGAAACAAACACCCCTCTTTTCTTAAGTCGATACAATTTTAAAATTCACATCTAAATCTAAGGTGTGCACACAAACACAATACAAAACATTAAATACATAAATTTAAGTGATGTGTGACATAAACAAATTAACCGGCGAAATCTACTGTAAATTTTAAGGTTATATGTACTAATATAACTAATACAGTGTTGCGATATCATCAGAGCGCAATTTCCCTGAGAAGATATAGTATACAAATTTTTACCATAATTTTCTTGAATGTACACTATATTTGTACAGGGTATTTAGTTAAAACGTTTATTAAAAAAGATAAAATAAATTGTTAAATACATATAAGTTATAAGGTTTTATTAGAAATTACTATTTAGATAGACAAACGGTAACCAAGTATCAACTTTGTGAATTAAAATGGGAACCCTGTATATTTTTACTAAGACGATTTCAAATATACTGTACCTTAATATTTGATTAAGCCGTTTTACGCTAATCAAGATTAAAATTGCTTTAAATTTACATTACCTTGATCTAGGCTGATACATATTTGTAATTTAAAGTAAATTTGATTTTCCGCCCCAATATTGGCTTTATTGAACAACTTAAAACCTCTGAAATCAGTGGAGAAATGGCTGACCTGGTAACAATGTACATAATTAACTTTATGGTGGCAAACACTAAGTGGCTGCAACTTTGAAGTGGTGAAAAATATTTTGGATTAGTTCCAGCTGCCACTTATTTGAATAAATTAAGTACAAAGTGGCATATTTTTAGTTTCTGCAACTGTTCCAATGCACAAAACCCGTTCACGAAACCCCCTTATATACTAAATTTTACTTTTTTACATGCTAAAAACAGTTTATACTCAATGTCAAAATTCCTCTATTAGACTATGTATGATTTGTTAACAAATTGGGGTCAAATTATATTATTTTGCCTTATTATGATTCAAAAATCAACGTTAAGAAATTAGTTAATTCTATGTTAATTTATAAATTTACTCACATATAATATTCGTCAAATGTTAGATATGGTAAAACATTACTTTTTTATATTTGCAAACAAAGAATATATAATACGAGTATTGTAATATTATGTATTAAAAACATATGTAATTAAAAATGGAGGCCCACCACTCATTGGTAGAAACGGCTTGAAAATGCTAAATTTGGGAATTTGTAAACTTCCAAAATCTGAAAATTTTTATGAAAATTGTTATACAAATTTACCAAAAAATTGTAACACTGTATTTGATGTAGATTCTTCAACCAAGGTTACTTTTCCTATTAATAAATATAGTGAAATATTTGATAATAAAATGGGAGCGTTTAATAAATTTGATATTTCTCTCAAGGTTAAAGAGGGTGCACTTCCAAAATTTTGTAAACCTAGGCCAGTACCGTTTGCTTTGAAACCACAAATTGAACAAGAAATTGAAAGATTAGTTAGAAATAAGGCATTAATACCCACTGAATTTTCAAAATGGGCCACGCCTATCGTTCCTGATTTAAAACAAAATGGTGCAATACGTTTATGCGGCGATTTTAAAATTACGCTTAATCCAAACCTATTAGTTCAACATTTTCCTGTGCCTAGAATAGAGTACCTTTTTTCTCAATTGCAAGGTGGTGATAAGTTTTCTAAAATTAATCTATCGGAAGCCTATCAACAGGTTTAATTAACTGAAAATTTCAGAGAACTTGTTACTATCACGACTCATAAAGGACTTTTTTCTTATACAAGGTTACCTTATGAAATAACTAGTGCCCCGGCAATTTTTAAAAACTTAATGGAGCAAATGTTTGTTATTTCAGGCGTTGTTTGTTTCCTTGATGATATTTTGGTAACGGGTAAAAATGATTTGGAACATATTGATCGTTTAGAAAAAGTTTTTAAACGTTTGCAAGATTGCGGACTTAAAAAAGAAAAATGCTTTTTTTTCAAAATTCGGTCCAATATTTAGGTCATGTTGTTGACAAAAATGGATAACATTCATTAGATGAAATTGTAGTTGCAATAAAAAAAGCAAAAATCCCTGAAACAGTGACATAATTAAAGTCATTTTTAGGTATGATAAATTTTTATTGTAAATTTATTAAAAATGCTTCTCATATCTTAAAGCCGCTTTATGATTTGCTAAAAAAAGATTCAATTTGGCATTGGACTTCCAGCTGTGGCTTTGCGAACCATCGTTCGATATACGGAATTTGGATTTTTCAGTTATTGTATTGACTTGATGGGAATAAAACATTACATACAAATTAATGTTTTGTGTTACTTATTTCCTTATATAGATAAAATATTCAAATTATTATTTTTCAATACGTAACAAGTATGAATAAATTTAATGTGCTATACCGGACGAAATATGTAAAAGCTAACTCTTTATACCAATTAGATAGTCTGTTACTTTTTTATATATGTTTTACGATTCATTTTGTATTTAAAGTCTACTTTTTATCTCTTTTACTAAAAATGACTCTAAAACGTTAACAAAGGTTTGTTCCTTGCATATTTATAATAATTTTTATATATACAGGATGTGTTTATAATTAACGATATATATTATCCTTGTAATTAGATTTTATGGCTTATTTTCGTGTTTACTTGATTTAATTTCCTGTAGCATATATTCTTGTGATGTTTATATCATCACAATATTTAAATAAGTGTAAAACATTTAAGAGGGTGATTCCTCATCGAATAAAAGATAGGATATTTTATATAAAGAAACTTCATTGGATCATCCCTTGTTAAGATACAGCCCCTTAAAGGGGGTACATAAAATTTGTTTAACAATTTTTTAGAAGCTTCTTACCCATTCCCATGCGACAGACCGTAAACGTAATGCATATCAGCCATTTCCTCATTTGTGTATGCTATTTTAATAACAAGTGAAATATTAAAGTAACAAATTACGAACAGAACAACAATACACAATTAGTATTACTTCAATTTCAAAAATTTACAAACTGACAGCTTGATTTCAATGTAATTGTCAGTATCGCTAATAGCGGCCTACTAGATAAATTAGTTTCGTATTTTCGTTTTATGGCGATTTCTATCTTGTTCGTAAAATAATTTTTTGCTGCGAACTGGTTTATTTTGGGCAAAAAATTTAAGAAACATTTTTTGTTAAAAATGAAACAGGCTATCGGAAATAAATTTTTAAATGGTAAACAAATAATAAGAAAAAAAGTTACGTTGGAACGAAATTTTAGGGGTTACGTTTTCTACCCCTTACAACCATGGGGTAAACCAAATAAAGTAATAGCTAGGTGTATTTTTGGTAGTAGAAAATGTCAGGTTAATGTTAATATTGTAACTTGTTTAGTGCTTGTGAAAAAAATTGTTAAACAAATTTTATGTACTCCTTTTAAGGGGCTGTATCTTAACAAGGGATGCTCCAATGAAGTTTTTTTATATAAAAGATCCTATTTTTTTTTCGATGAGAAATCATCTTCTTAAACGTTTTACACTTATTTAGTTACACCCTGTATATTTAAAATATATATAAAAAAAAACATTTTTAACGCACCCTGTATGATATAAAATGTGAGTTTAATTGTCAAATATAAAAAAAAATATGTTTTTAAATGTTCACTTTGTTGTTAAACTTTTTTAACATACCCTGTATAATATAAAATGTGAGCAAATTGTAACATTAAATCATCATCTTTCGTGACAGCTACAAGAGGAAAATAAATAAAATGGGTAGACATCTTGAGATTATGAAGTAAAAAGGGATTTAAAAAAAATTGGTTTGGGAAAAATAAAGTCGAAAGATTTAAAAGGATCAAAGTATCAAACAATTTCCCATAGTAAATTTTTGTAAATGGATGAACGAGAACTTCAGAAACGGTAAATAAATCAAATGTATCCCGTTTTAACTAATAAAATAATATATTATATTGATTTTTTTTATTGTTTTTTTTATTATCTTTATATTTAAATAATTTTTTTTTATTGTTTTTAAAAAAAAAATCAATATTTAATTTTTCTTGTTTTGTTGAGCGCCTTATTTTTTTTATTTAAATAATTTTTATAATTAATATCCTTCTATAAAAATTAATTTAACTCCGGCTATGTTTTTTATTAAATACCCTAATCAAATTATCAGATATTTCACATGATATGTTCTCATCCCAGGAGTCGGTTCCCATACAATAAAATTATCATTTTAAGTTTAATTTACCTTTTGTTTATCTCTATGAATTTTGTTATTGACCCTGTATATATATATTTTTAATAAAATTCATTTATATAAAAATCAAGTTAACAAATTTATTTAAATTTCAATTTCCAAATAAAAACCAAACAATAATTATAAACAATTATAATATAAATCGTATAATATTAAATTAGAAATAAATCCTCATTGTTTTTTTTTTTACTTATCATGAAAATTATAAATTTCTCAATGAGTTTTTATTTTCCAAAAATATATCTGCAGATATTTTTGTGACTTAAATGTAGTGGACAAAAAATGGCGTGGAGTATAATAGTACAGTGACTTTATATTAACAGTGGCGACAATAGAGTGTTCTCTTTTTGATTGGATGACAGAGTCACGTGGTATTATCCGCCATGTTGCATCGAAAATAGTTTGTGTCTATCACTGTGTTTACGGAGTTTATTTGTTTTCTTGACGATTTGTGTTAAACTATAAAAGTTTTGGTAGTTTTAAGTGAACATTATTTGCCCTGTGTAATAAACTTTAAATATCTGTGTTAATTTGGTTGTCTGGAATTGTTATATTACAGCAAATCTTGGAAAATTTACTCACCTGTTAGTGGTAAGGATTGTTTACAAAATACATACTGAAAATTTCTAGCTTTATATAGTATTATAAATGACTTTAAATAAATTTTCGATATTTATATAAAGCCTATATTTAGCAAAAGGAAAATACATTGAAAATAGTTCATTTGTTTTCATGTTTTAAGGTTGAACGTCATCTGCGAAACAAAAATGCCTGGGTGTGCTGCAGTTAATTGTAGCAATTCTTCCGAAAAGGGGTTTCTAATGAAACGTTTCCCAAGGGACCATGATAAAAGAAGACAGTGGCAAATTAGAACTAGACGGGATCATTGGACGCCAACAAATAATTCATATTTATGTGAAGTATGTTTATATTTTTTTATATTTGTATGAGGAGCCCTGGCTTATTATTTATGTTATTATTAATTGATATTTTTACCTTACTATTATAATTGCAGATTCACTTTGCTGCCAATATGTGGGAGAAGACCCGGGAGGATGGTTCTCGCAAATTAAAGAGTGATGCTGTACCTACCATTTTTTCATTTTCCGAACCAATTATATCAAGGAAGCCTCCAACTCAGAGAAACTTGCCAGTCCAAGAAAAAGTAGAGCCTTTATTAATTGGTAAGTTTTTTGTACACCTACTTTCACAAAACTGGATATCCAAAATTAAAAAAAGTTAAAATAAATTCAAGAGGGAAATACTATTAATTTTTATTTTACAACCAAATGTGTAATAAGTAAATAAATATTACTCAAAATTAAATTTGTTTTGGGACAACTTAAAACAAAGTGTATACCCGCCTAGGGCCATTACAAAATGTTGGACAATTTGGAAAATAATTGAAAAATTTTAATTGACAATAAACCCATGTTATAGTGAAAAATTTAAAGATTATATTTTGTTGTAACATAAAAATTAATGTTACTTGGGTTTATTCTAAGTTTTTTATTTTTTTTACCACTTTATACATGTTATCTTCAATGTAAATAAATTAGTTTAAATTTCTTGGAAAGCAGAATTTTTTAAAAAGTATTTTTCTTATAAAATTAATAATAACAAAATTTTCCGTATGTAGCACTGTATATAGCATTTCCCAATAAAAATAAAAGAAATTGATAAAGAACTACCTGATAATTACCATTTTGTTTGTACCAAAATAAGCAAATAATTGAATGATTTATTTTTCTTTTAGAAGTAAATTCAATTGAGCCACACATTTCAACAGATGTAATAGCAATACTTTCTACATCGACTAGTAATCTGCTATCTACTAGTAATGTGCCATCTACTTCAGCTACTGATTTTATTGGTAATCTGACATCGACATTAGAATCTAGTTCAAGTGAAGAAAGTATATCAAGTATTTCTTTTACCGAAGATGTAAATAAGGAAAATATTTTATATAAAACATTGTATAATAAGGAAAGGATCAAAGCTAAGAAATATAAAAGACTTTTAAGAAACAGTAGAAACAAAATCAAAAACCTTGAAAAGCATGCCAAAATCTCTTCTCAATCTAATAAAACTTTGATGCGGGTGTTGTTTAATGATGACCAAATTATGGCTCTTAAAAAAAAAGAGGCTAACAAATCTACTAAATTTATGAAGTGGTCAAACGAAACGATTACAAAATGTTTAAAACTTAAATTTTCTTGCGGTAACAATGGTTATAATGAATTAATAAAGCAGGGTTATCCTTTACCATCCCTTAGAACACTACAGAGAAAACTTCAACATATACAATTTGATTCTGGCATACTTGATGAAGTGTTTGAATTTATGAAAATTAAAGTACAAAATTTTAAACCACATGAAAGGGATTGTATGTTGGTTCTTGATGAAATGGCTATCACACCAGGAAATACGTTTGATGGTTCACTGTATAAATATTTTGGGGAAACAACACTGCCACACCATTCTGGAACAGCAACACATGTTCTTGTTTTTATGCTAGGTGGAATTTCTACTCGCTGGAAACAAATTGTAGCTTATTATTTTACAACTGATTCGGTAAATGGTGTTGTCTTAAAGGATATCATAGAACGCCTATTTCAAAAAGCCGAAGAGTTAAATTTAAATATTATTAGTGTTACGTCAGATATGGGTGCCTGCAATCAAGGTTTGTGGAAAAGTTGGGGAATTTCTGCTGGTAAATTCTCACCTATAAACTGTAAAATTCTGAACCCTTCAAAACCAGATGCATTTATTTATTTTTTTGCTGATGTTCCTCATCTGTTCAAGAATATCAAATCAATGATTATTCAAAATAAAGTCGTTCAATTACCAGATGAAATTGTCAAAAAATATAATTTACCTTCACAAGAAGTTCTGGCAAGTCATATAAGTGAACTATTAGCACATCAGAAAACTCACACCTTTAAATTGGCGCCAAAACTTAGTGAAAAGGATTTACTGCCAACGCATTTTTCTAAAATGAAGGTTTCAACATCAACCAACGTTATAAGTCACAGTGTAAGTAGTGCTTTGAAATTTTTAGCTGAGGTACTTGACAAGCCTGAGTATTTAACAACAGCCTGGTTTTTGGATCAAATTGAGAAATGGTTCTACTTAATGACTTCCAGACATCCTTCTTGTGCCTTAAGTAAATTTAACCCCATTGTATATGAAGAAACTATTAAGTTTTTAAATGATTTTATTTATTTGTTTTCTAATATTAAAGTGGGATACAAACAATTATGGAAGCCTTCCCAAACTGGAGTCCGAATATCAACCCAGTCCATTTTAGAAGTCCAAAGCTATTTGTTGGAATCCAAAAATTATGAGTTTGTTTTAACAAGTAGATTTTCACAGGATTGCCTTGAAAATTTATTTTCTGTGCTAAGAAGCAAACAAATAATACCAAATGCCGTCCAAGTGAAAAATAATTTAAAACTAATTTGTATATCACAATATTTAAAAAATTCTAGTTCAAGTAGTTACGATGAGGACGATCGTGAATTTTTAACTGGCTTCCTAGATACTACTCATTGTAAAAAACCTTTATATGAAAATGTTCAGATTCCTTCAGACATACAGACACCACCGTTTAATCCAACTAATAGTGAACTAAACTCACTTTATAATATTTGTGGATATATCCTACAAAGTATTATAAAAACTTCCAAAACTTGCCAAAATTGTATCCGTTCCGCAGGCTCCAAAACACCAGTACATGCCAGTTTTACAAAATTTTCTCTACTTAAAAGATTTAAAGAACACTCACTATTTTTTTGTAACGAAGCACTGTTTTGCTTTTTTCTAGAAATGGAAACTATTTTTAAAAAATTTATCTCAATTGTATCTAAGCAAAATATAAATTTGAAAGATTTTTTTTTGAATGAAATGTCCTCCATTTCTATTAACTTGCCAGATTGTCATAATTTAGAAAAAAAAATTATTAAAAGATTTGTAGTGTTTCGTTTAAAAATAAATTCAAAAAAATGCGAAAGTTCAACAAAGCGACTAGCAAGTAAAACTGTAGCTGGACATTTATTGTAATTAGGGTTATACTATTTCGAAGTAATGTTTGTAATTAATAAGTACTTTTAGTTTGTTTAGTTTAGTTTGTAAATAATAAATATATTTACAATTAGTTTTTTTCGGTTTACTTTTCGTACCTATCTTTAAAAATTTATTTAGATATAAGTAATACTTTTCGTTAAATATAAGCCACGTTTGTAAATAATAAGTGTACTTTTAGTTTGTTTAGTTTGTAAATAATAAATATATTTAGTTTTTTTCGGTTTACTTTTCGTACCTATCTTAAAAAAATAACTTAGATATAGGTAATACTTTTCATTAAATAGAAACAATGCTTTTGAATAATAATTGTACTTTTACTTCATTTTTCCGGTTTGCATTTCCTGCCTATCTAAAAAAAATTATTTAGATATAAGAATACTTTTCGTTAAATAGAACCATGTTTTTTTAATAATAAATGTAATTTTAGTTTGTTTTTTGTTTGCTTTTCCTACCTATCTCAAAAAAATAATTTAAAATTAACACTATTATACACACTCAGTCTCAAAGTTTAATTGTAATTATTTTTGTCCTATATGCTACTGTCTCTAAATTATTAAAAAAAATCTTAATAATATTTTATAAATACATTGTTATTTTACGTATTTTTACGTGTTTTTTTAATTTTTTTTCCCCAATTTACTATTTCATTTGTAATCTACAAAAAAGAAAAGAAACTATAGTTATAAGCCAAACTATATTAAAGTTCATTATTTTTTGTAATAATTTTAACCTTTATCTTCACAGAAAATATTTTGGTATTACTAATTTAACTAAAGTGCAAAATTTTACACTCTTTAGTCTTTTTACACATGATTTTTTGCGTAAGATTTCTTTAAAAAAAATACTTAAATTATGCTTTTATTTGAATTTCGATGCAACATGGCGGGTGGGCGGAGCTTAGACGCTATTGTCGCCACTGTCTTGTTAGAGTCACTGTATATAATAGTAGGTATTTGCGCCCTCTATTGGTTAATAGAAAAAATTATATTCATAACGAAGGAAGTTTGGTAGTTACCACATATAACAATTTTTATATTATTTTTAGATTTCTGTACAACTCACACTGATGGTGATCTACAAAATGTCATTAAATGAATAGTACCTTTTTTTCGTTTCAGTTTCACTATTAGAAAAATTTAATATGATCACTGTTCTAAGTATAAAATACTTTAGTTTATTGGTGTGTGATGTGTTCGTGGGTTTCTTCACAATGAAAAGTTAAAACTTAAAGTCACTTACAATAGTGCATGGCAATTTGCACTCTGGAGAATCCAGGGTCTGGTTCCTATGCATAAACTAGAATCCAGGGTCAGATTTCCTTTAATGGCCGGTCTCGATATGAGTTTTTCTGGTGAGTAATTTTGTTTATTTACCTGTCTTTCTTCATGAAATTTAGCTTAAATTGATCCTTAATTACTATTGTACATTTTAATAATAGATTGAAAATTATATGAATGAATTATTCAATAAAATCTTTTAAATTAATTTTAGATTCAAAAATTTACAAATCTCCTCAAAAAAACGACAAAATGGAGTCCTTTATTTAACAAATTCGTTGCCTAACAACCGATTAAACCGCTACTAGATATTCAATTCTCCAATCAAAGATTTTTATGGGTCTGATACAATTCAAAGTAAGTAATTTTTAGTTTTATTTTTACTGTCTGAGCAAAGAGTATATCATGGTTATTTCTTATAATTTAAAACACATTATTTTGATTTTTCCTTAGTCAGATGTCACCTATATTCCAATTTAAATTTCTATTTTCCCCCCTGTCATATTTTAATCCAATTGACCACAGAATTATCAGTAAGCAAACTAACTTATTTTCACAACAAAAAAAATAACAAGTAATGTCACTTATTTATTTAAAATTCTTAAATCTTTTAATATGTAGTTTCACAGGATAATATGTTAGGTAGACTTATCTGGTAGCATTGAACTTTTTCTTGTTAACGCTGCAAAAAGTATTGCTTCCAATTTGCCTTGAAATTAATATAAAGCACTAGGATATATTTCGGGATTTGTGTACAAAACCAATCTTATTTTGCATGGTAGAATCTACAAACGGAAAATTATGTAATGTACCACAGAAAGAAATGGAATATCTGCTAATGTGAAACTAGCAATACTTACTTTGAAAACGTTCAAAGGAATAGGTATAATATTGTGAAAGAGAACATTTTTTTTTAAAGTTTTGACAGATATAATAATATATAACAATTCAGTAGTGTAATCTTTTCTAAACTGTTGATATTGTGGAATTGTAGGCAGTTTCTTTTTGTCTAACACAAAAAGATTTCGCCTTGTTTCTTGATTTTTTTTTTTTTAAGACACATTAAAAAATTTGAATTATTTATCGTAGGTCATGTTATCGTTATCCTCTGTTGAAATACTTTAACATATTTGCACAAGACAGTTGTTCGTTATACCATTTCTTGTTTTTTACCATTTTTCTCCTAACGCTGTCTCTTACATTTCTAGATTCAACCAAAGGTGAATACCTCACCCTTTCTTGCTGAAAATAACCAATCTACGAAATCCAGCAGAATCCTGACTCGCCAATAATTGGTTAAAACTAACTACAGACGTTCAAGTCACTTGGATTGTGTTTTTTTTAATGCTACAACACTTATTCTCTCATTATATTTAATTATTAGACAATAGTAGACAAGTTTTAACTGTTTATATTCTTAATTTTCTGTGTTGAATTAATTAGGGCTTTCTTTAATTTCGAAGGTATCGGCTCCTGGAAAAGCCTTATAACTTCATAACTTCAAGATATATCGCGTTACCGTTTCTATCTGGTAATAAAGAACACCTTCCGAGATCAATCCACTTATTATATATAGAAAGCATAACTTAGTTTATTTAGTTTAAAGAAGCACGTACCGGATTAGGTACGATTAAGGTTATAATACAGGAAAGAGCGGAGATCACCATAAAGGAGCCCAATGCCCAACGACAGGAACAAACCCAGTATACAGACGGGTCTTAGACTGCGGAAGGTACTGGGGCGGGAGTATTCTCCAGAAACTCTGATACTAACCATAGCTATAGGAATACATTCCTCGGTATTTCAGGCCGAGGTATACGCAATTTTGCAATGTGCATAAACGAACAATAAAAGAGCTGTCGAAAATCAGCATATTTAAATGTCAGAAAGCCAAGCAGCATTTAAACCATATCGAGTCAGAAAGTTACGTCGAGGCTGGTATGGAAATGCATCAAAGAACTAAGAACACTGGCAGACCGAAATAGAGTAAAACTCTTGGGTGCCAGGTCACCAAGGGATCGAAGGCAACGAAAAGGCTTACGAACTTGCAAAAAGAGGGTCAGAAAAAACACCGGAACTAGACACAAATCCAGGAGTACCAAAAAATACAGTCCGGGGTTTCATAAACGACTGGATTCGGGAACAACATATTAACTATTGGGGAATCACCCCAAAACAGGCACATAGAAAAGCCTTCATAGGCAGACCATGTCCCAAAAGAACTGGAGAACTACTCTTTATAAATAGGAACCAGTTGAAAGTGATAACAGGGTTCATGACTGGGCACGCCCCAGTAAAGGGACACTTGAACAAAATTGGCATAGTCAATGGGGAACTCATGTGCCGACTATGTCACAACAAACCAGAAACGGCCAAAAACATACTGTGCTCTTTTTGGACAACCTCAGGTTGATCCAACAACGTATAGAACCCACTCACCCAAGGATCTGTACAAACTTGTACAAGATACAAAGATGACAGAGTGGGTGCTATGAACTAACATTGGGTAAAACACAATAAGCCAATAGGTTTCAGTATTATTCGGAGACATAATCAGACGAGCCCAGGAGAAAAAAATGCCATGCCAAACATAAAGTACTACAGCCAGCTAAATAGGAGGATTATTACAAACACGGTGGAAGTAATTTTTTAAGATAGCATTGTTCGAATACTGATCTGCAGCTATTCGCCCAGTATCTAGGATACAGCGAAAACCGTAAATAACATTTTTAAAAGAGGGTCCAGGTGCAGATTCAACCATTTAGTTTCAGTTCTGGAAGAAACTATCTCTTAAGGAGGGAGCATTGCCGTGCAACCAGTCCAACCCTATTGTGTTTACCTTCATCGCTGTCGCTGTCCGATTGATTGTCGACTGGAAATACCTATTTGTGTATTAAGAGCGAAAAGTGTTACTTTGTCGCTAGAGATAAAAAGTTGCTGCTCAAATTACACACAATATTTTTTTAATTTGACAGACACGGCTAACTTGACTAACAAACGAAAATTATGTTTATGTATATTGTGTTGCCTGCTTTCTTGAAAATTAACTTTATGATTAGCATAACAAATATTTGGTAGTTAATACATTTTAAAAATAACTTCCAAGATCGGTTAGAATACTCTTAATAGCAAATTGATGGCTCGTCCATTGTTTTAAAAGTTTTAATTTTACAAATAAAAACTCACTTTAAAATAAAAAAAGAGTAACTGGTGAGGATTTAAATCACGACCTTTAGGTAAAAGACCAACGCGTTACGCTCTACACCAACAAGGCATAACAAGGCATGTTATATGAGGGTTAAAAACAGGGTAATTTATTTTTAATATTTCAATTATCATTTAAATATTAGGGAAAATGAGTTTGAGTATTAAATTTTCCACTTAAAGATTCAGATTAGTCTACATTTTGTTTTAAAATACCGATTAGCTTTATAATAACAATCTTTCTAATGAAAAATTTAAATGAAAATAGGGTGCGAAACGTAACTTTCCGCCTATGTGAGGAAATGATGTCAAACTATGATAATTCGCGGAAAGCGTCCACTTTCCTGTTAGATTTGAATGTGTAAAAGCCTACTTTAGACAGTGACCGTAGAAAAAAATGCTCATGGAGGAAGAATTTCGAGAAATTCTAGATTCTTTGAGACATGACTAGATTTTTCGAGGCTGTTACATTTTTGTGTAAACGTGGATTCTTTTGCCGTACTTAAGTATTAAAATAAATATTGTAGAGAGAAGATAAAGTGTTAAATAAATTAGTGCTAGAGCATAAATTATTTAATTAGTACTTAGTGTAAATAAATTATAAATAAACAGAGTGAAATAAATAAACTGTTTCTAAAATAAACACATTACATAATAATAAAATTAATATCATGATTGCAAACGAAAAAAAAAAAAAGAGATGATATGAATAATAAAAAAGTAAAATGTAAAGACATAACACTATAAAGGGTAACAACGTATGAAAACCTATTAAATATATTTATAGACGAAGAAAAAATATGTAACTAACAAACAGGGCAAATATATCAACCAGAATATACGATTCTACAATTAAAATAATACTAGGGCATACAGATACTGCTACAGACACAAAAATAAGAAATAACAATATTTTAACAGTTACAACACTAATTTATGGTAGTGAAAACTAAATGGAACATGATAAGAAATATATAATATAAGAAAACCTAATAACTAAACAGAAACCAATAATATCAAAGATCAAAACGAAACAATAATCATATAATAACCTAGTATGAATTAAAACTGAAAGAATAGCGAGAAAATGAATGAAAAACGGGAAAAAAGGCAATGAGGAAAGTTTAGATGGAAATAGGCAACAAAATAAAGAGATCGGAAATAACAAAGATGAAACTTTGATAGAGAAAAATGGTTTAGAAAGAGAAATAATTATAAACCAACGCCTGTTAAGGCAAAAGAATGAAAAAGAAAAAGCAAATAAAAAAAGAAAAATTGTTCTTCAAGGAGTTTTCATTTAATTTTTTTACATCGTATAGTTTAATTCTTTCATAAACCATACATTTTAGCCCATTAAACAACGGCTGTGCAATTGATATATTCCTTAAAACCTAATTATAACTTGTAAATCTAAACCAATAAACGTTCAAACCGTTCACTCATACCCATAATCCTTCCCCGATCTCGTATTGGTTTTAACGAAGATTTCACTAGAAAATCGCACGCTCAAAACGTAAGTCAAACTCAAACATGACACAATGATGAAGGTGTATGTTTCGGTCTTGGTTATCTGCCACTTTAAATTGACAGTCGGAAATTACGAACACTTCATTTTATTAAGACCCTATACCTGGCCCGCGTTCTTTAACAATGTTGAAAGATCGATACTAAGCCGAATGGATGGCTAATTTCACTAGTGGATTTGGAGTATATTCGTCGAGATGGAAAGCACATCATAGTTTATAATCTTAAGCTGATACCATGGTTTGGTATAGACTAAAATAAAAAGAGCATAGCAAGACTCTAGCGAGATTATACGAGATTGCAGGGACGTATAAATTTTGGAACATAACTAACTAGTTATTTTATAGTAAAGTCAAATTAAAACAATTTTTACTAATTTACTTTTACGATAAGAATTTGAATATAGGTCACATACTTTACTATACGGTGCAAGAGAGAGTTAGACACGTCCAACATAGGGCGCGGCCATTTTGATCCCTATGCCACAGTTTATAGCTAAAGAATCAGATCGCTCACTCTGCGTCGGCACTTTTGATCTCAATGTTCCAGTTTATACAATGCGCAACCCGGATAATACAATAAATGACAACCGGCTATAATAAAACAGCAGTCTTCTGCGTATCCTGAATTTGTATCCCTGGAGTGAATGTTATTTTGAAACTTTCAACTGGTCCGAGTGAGCTAACTGGTTCTTTAGCAATAAACTGTGACTCCAAAAATAATATTCACTGACACCACATACTTTGATTTTCCATTACGATACGGAGAATGGTCGCACTGCGCAGATTTCTGAGTGCCTTTTAAAAGGAGATAGAAAACTCCGCCATTTTGAACCCTTATTACGTGTTACCTACATCTTGGCGCAATATTTTTAATAGGTGCGTTTTAATCATCCGCTTCTGCTTCGGAATTGTCGGTTTTCTTGTTTTAATCTGACAGGTTAAAACGACTAAACCGACAATTCCGGAAGCAGAAGCGGATGATTAAAACGCACCTGATATTTTGCTTGCTGCTATCAGTGTCAGTGAATATTATTTTTGAAGTCACAGTTTATTGCTAAAGAATCAGTTAGCTCACTCGGACCAGTTGAAAGTTTCAAAATAACATCCACTCCAGGGATACAAATTCAGGATACGCAGAAGACTGCTGTTTTATTATAGGCGGTTGTCATATATTGTATTATCCGAGTTGCACAGTGTATGAACTGAAACATTGAGATCAAAAGTGCCGACGCAGAGTGAGCGATCTGATTCTTTAGCTGTAAACTGTGTCACAGGGTTCAAAATGGCCGCGCCCTATGTTGGGCGTGTCGGACCTCTCTCTTGCCTCGTATATAGTAATCAAAGTATGTGACTGACACTGACAGCAGTAAGCAAAATATCAGGTACGTTTTAATCATCCGCTCTGCTTCTGGAATTGTCGGTTTAGTCGTTTTAACCTGTCAGATTAAAACAAGAAAACCGACAATTCCGAAGCAGAAGCGGATGATTAAAATGCACCTATTAAAAATATTGCGCCAAGATGTAGGCAACACGTAATAAGGGATCAAAATGGCGGAGTTTTCTATCTCCTTTTAAAAGGCACTCAGAAAGCTGCGCAGTGCTACCATTCTCCGTATAGTAAAAGAAAATCAAAGTATGTGATATAGGCCTCTCTTTACTGAAACAGTATTCTTCGTCTAAATTATCTTCTTAATCAATGATACTATTAGAGTTTTATCTTCATTATATATTTTAAGCTTTGCCCATGCCCAAGTCACATTGAATTAATTTTTTCGACATTCTTTACATGGTTTGTCCAAACTATGGGTGTTAATTTTGTTAGAGAATTCTTCTATTAAAACGATTTGTTCAACAAATTTATATTTATAGTTTATATTAACACCCAAATCGTTTTAAAAATATACTGAGTTTATAGTGAAATAATTATTGTTATTTGTTAGTCTTTGATTGTTTATCATCAATATGTATAACTATAAACTTCTCGATATTTAATGGTAGCAGCAAGCAGTAAATCATTTAACAATAGAATTAATATCGTGCTGCAGATAACACAAGCTTGAAGTTGGATCCGAGGAAATCATCTTGGTGTCATCAGCGTAGAACACCAAGTTGCTCTTGATATGATATTGTAAATCACATGAGTAAGCCATAAAAAGCAGAGGTTTTGTAACACAATTCTGGGAAACTCTACTTAATACTGATCTCTTACTACAATTGATCAACTTTGATACATTTTCTACTTGTTTTCTATAGTCTGCACTCTTTGATTTTGTGGAAAATAATAATTCTGTATCTTCAACCAACCTATTACTAGTTCCAGTATATACCACTACGAGGCGTTTACATTTTATATTTAATAGGATTTTAAGGGTCCTTAAATTTTCTTCTTGCCATGTACGTTTATGTGCTTCTTTCTAAAATATCCACTTATTAAAGAGACCACCAAACTGAATTAGTTTTTGAATCCAAAAGATAGTCTCTTACTATGAAATTGTAAGTTTGTGAAATTTTGTATAATGTTAAATTATATTTATGGAAGACAGTATGTAGAAACTAACTATATTACTATGATAATAATATAAATATTAAAAATTATTTCAAATGGTGAAACCCAATGAAACTAAGCCACCTGTACTAAAAAAATTAAGTTAATTTAAACGGTGAAATCTAATAAAACTTAGCCACCTCAGCTATCAAATAAAGTTCATTTAAACGGTGAAGCCGAATGAAACTTAGCCACCTATGCTATCAAAATGAAGTTAATTTAAATATACTAATTCAGCAATGATGCTTTGATTCTAAATGGAGATAATGAAATTAAAATTTAATATTGATATGATATTTTAATTCAAAATTAGAAGTATTACGTTTGTGGTTTTCAAATTTATAATTTGATAATCAACGTTTGATGGGTAAGGTCGGTCCTGAAAAATAATTTTTTAAAAAGAAATCAGGATGTCGACGTCGACTATGAATTGTCAGATAGAATTATGAGAATTGTCAGATTTTTTTTAGAGGGTTGTCAGAAAAGGGATTATTGAATGGAAATGTAAAAATAGTTGGATTTGTTGAATGGAAATAAATACATGTTATATAAAAGGACCTGTGCTTGATTATTTTAGTTGAAGCAAGAACATAATATTAAAGGGAAGTAAGGTACATCTTATTAAAAATATTCATGAAAGAAGTACTTATCCAGTAGAATACTACAGAAGAAGTAATTTAGTAAGCAGTTGAATATAAATAACATTTAATCAGAAAAGTTACATAGTAGACGAAGCAGTGAGGTACAATTGGGATACCAAGAGAACCGTCAAATCCAAAAAGAAGAAAGAAAATCTTTTTGTATAATTAGTGAATTAATATATTGTTTGATTTGTTTTTAGTTTCAAAATTAATGTAAATTCACCAAACGTTCAGGGAATTTTGAGGGAAGTAAATCAGTTAAACTTGGAGGTTAGAATTTTTCAACTCATTAAGATCCAAATTATTATATTTGTTTTGAACCCACGGACCCTGAGATTAAGCAGTAAAAGTCGAGTTACCGGGTGAGTTAAAAATTTTTTTTTAATATATTGTAAAATTGATTGGCCATAACAAAATTTTTATATTTTATCAAAATTATCTACATAATTTATAATAAAACTAAATATTTTCATATCAAATGGCGCCCAACGTAGGGCTGTCAAATTGACAGGTTGTCAATGTCAGATTGACAGGTATATAAAAATTTCAATTGTCAAATTTATATATTTTTTTTCGATAGGTTATTAGGATTATTAGGATAGATAGTTTGAATTTTAGAAAAACAAATTTTATAAAATAAAGGCATTGGCGTACAATAAAAGGTAGTATAATAAATTGTTTTGAATTTGTATACATTAAATTTAAATTTCTTATAAATTAAATAGGAAATAAATTTTGCCATGGATTTAAGAGGGGGAAAAAAATAGGAGAAGGTGAAGAATTATTAGAAGAAACAGAAGTAGTAAGAAGGAACGATAGACGTGAGATGGAAAATCAAAATGACGAAGCCATAAGTTTTGAAGGAGAGAAAGATAAATCAATAAGGATCAGAGCAGAACTAGAGAAAAAGGACCAAGAAAAGACAGTAATTCAAATGTTGATAGAAATGGATGAAAATAGAAGAAATGATAAAGAAGAAAGAAAAAAAGAAAGGTTAGAAGATATAGAAGTAATGAATAAAAAAATGAATGAAATAAATAAAAAATTGGACGAAAATAAAGAAGTTATAGAAGCAATGAATAAAAAAATGGACGAAAATAGAAGAAATGATAAAGAAGAAAGGTTAGAAGATAGAGAAGAAATGATTAAAAAAATGGATGAAAATAGAAGAAATTATAAAGAAGAAAGGTTAGAGAAGAGAAAAGAATTTATAAAGAAAATTGAGATAATGGAGGAAAACATAAAACAGGATATAAAAAGTGAAATAAAGAAGGTAGGAAAGAAACTGGAAATAATAGTACAAGAAATAAAAGAATCAAACTTACGAACAATAAATAAGATAGAACAAATAAGAAAAGAAAACAAAAATGATATAAGAGTGGACATGATTGAAAGAAGTATAGAAGTGAAAAATTTTCAAAATAATGTATTTGAAATTTTAGAAGAAAAACAAGAATTTTTAAAACATGAAATAAAGAAAGAAACAGTCGAACAAAAAATTGAAGAAAAAGATATTAGTAAAGATACAGAAGAGATAGAAAGAGAAAAAGTATGTATAAGTGAACAAAATAAAGGAAAAACAAAAATTGAAGAATTAAAAAAGAAATCGAGAAACAAAAAGGAAATTACAAAAATAATCGAACAAGATAATAAAAGGTACAAGGAAGGTAAAATGAAAATAAATATAGAAGGATTATTAAAGAAAGAAATAATTAAAAAGATAAAGAAATATAAGAAACAAAATATAATAAGAAATAAGAAATCTAAAAGTATAAACAAAGAATTTAGTACCAAACAGAAGAGTAAAAATATATGGCAGAGGAAAATTAAAATAAAATATAAGCAGGAATTAATAAAGATAATGAAAAATAGAAGATTATCGGAGAAAGAAAGAGTAAGGACGAAAGTCAAAGAAAAGAAATAAATTTAAATAGACGGACGGAAAAACTTGAAAATCAAAATAAGGTTAGAATATGGAAAACGAATTGGAAATAGGAAATATTATATTGAATATGGGATATTTTAAAAGTTCACTAAATAAGTAAAATAAAGAATATTTAGCAAAGAAATGTATTCCAATAAAGAACAAATAAAATATTAAAGAAGAATAGAATATAAATAAAAAAGAAAGGTATTCAAATGAAGAACAAATAGACTATTAAAGAAGATAGAATAAAAAAAAATGTGTTCAAGAAGAGATTATTTAAAAGAAAGGAATTGATAGAGTATAAAGTAAAAAGGTGAAGAAAGAAAATGGTTCAAGAAAAAAGAGTATAAATGAAATATGTGTATTGTGTATTATGAAATATGTGTTTTATAAAATATGTGTATTATGAAATATGTGAATTATGAAATATATTATGTATAAAGATAAGTTGATGATTTATAATAAATATTATTATGAAATATTAAATAGAATTATAAAGAGAAATAGTGTGAAGAATGTATGAAATTTGATTGAAAGTAATTAATTGTAAATAGAGCGGATTATGAATATAAAGAAAAGGACAGGAACAGAGGAAATTTTGAACAAACTATTAAAAGAAATGATGTAATTTGAATACAAATATAAAAAATTTGGGATACATTTGGTATGAAAAATGAGTTTTCTTATGAGTTAAGTTAGTCATTTCATTTTATTATATAGTTGTAGTTAAATTATTTTTGGAACAGTTAATTTATTATAGTTTTAAATTGGGTTAATTTTATTTATCTTTGTTTCCATGAAATGGATTGTTGATGTTAAATATGGTTTAATTTTTATTTGGGTAGTTATTGAAAAGTTAACAGGTAGTGATGATTTGGATTGAGTAAGGAAGGAAAATTTGTTTAGGTTTAAATATTTATGATAAATTTAAAATTTCGTATTTGAAAATTTATTATGAAAATAAATTTAGTAAATACGAAATTTGGGGGATTATTGATATATTTTAATTCAAAATTAGAAGTATTACGTGTTTGTGGTTTTCAAATTTATAATTTGATAATCAACATTTGACGGGTAAGGTCGGTCCTGAAAAATAAATTTTTAAAAAGAAATCAGGATGTCGACTATGAATTGTCAGATAGAATTATGAAAATTGTCAGATTGTTTTTAGAGGGTTGTCAGAAAAGGGATTATTGAATGGAAATGTAAAAATAGTTGGATTTGTTGAATGGAAATTAATTACGTGTTATACAAAAGGACCTGTGCTTGATTATTTTGGTTGAAGCAGGAACAGAATAAATATTAAAGGGAAGTAAGGTACATTTTATTAAAAATATTCATGAAAGAAGTACTTACTCAGTAGAATACTACAGAAAAAGTAATTTAATAAGCAATTGAATATAAATAACATTTAATCAGAAAAGTTACATAGTAGACGAAGCAGTGAGGTACAATTGGGATACCAAGAGAACCGTCAAATCCAAAAAGAAGAAAGAAAATCTTTTTGTATAATTAGTGAATTAATATATTGTTTGATTTGTTTTTAGTTTCAAAATTAATGTAAATTCACCAAACGTTGAGGGAATTTTGAGGGAAGTAAATCGGTTAAACTTGGATGTAAGAATTTTTCAACTCATTAAGATCCAAATTAATATATTTGTTTTGAACCCACGGACCCTGAGATTAAGCAGTAAAAGTCGAGTTACCGGGTGAGTTAAATTTTTTTTTTAATATATTGTAAAATTGATTGGCCGTAACAAAATTTTTATATTTTATCAAAATTATCTACATAATTTATAATAAAACTAAATATTTTCATATCAAAATATTAATAATATAATTTAATATTATTGAAAATATTGACTTATATTTATCAAGAAACTAGCTTCTTGGTGTTAAAGATTGAGTTACAAATCATCGGTTCGTTAAACAAAGTAAATGACCCTAATTTCGTTTTCTATTGGCTTAGGTCGGTATTGGTACTAATATTCCCTGAGGTCGGTGACAATGACTGACGATGGAAGTGATTTGCGTAAGTTATATATTGACAGAGCTGATTAACTGATTCCAAATCTTGTCTGTTATCGACATAACAAAGTTAACTCAACATTTGTTGCAAATTTTGTTGCCAAAATTACATGCCGAAAAGCCTGGTCGGTTAAGCAAATGTTCTATTTTATCACAGGCTTTAAATATTAGTTATGGATATTACTGCATGCGACTGTTCTTGCTGTCTGGCGGAACAGAAAATAAATCTGTCAATAACCAATCGTAGCACTCGCGTATTGAATCCTTTTTAAGTTTTTTGTTGTTTTTTCTTTAAATTAATGGCACTGGATGAAGACAAAATGCGAAACCATTGTAGTAATTCATAATTCTTTGTTTTATTCACTATTGTAACATAATTTTATTATTATATTTTAGCTTACAGCTATTAAAATACGTACTTGAGTATGTAATTACTTATATAAATATCTATTTTTTTTTGTATTTTTTTGTTTTTTATTTCCATTTTTTCTTTTTTGTTTCATCTTTTTCTTTATTTTTTCGTTTCAGGTTAACAATATTTTTTTAGGGTAGTTCAGCTACTTACAATCTTGTATTAGTTTTTTTAACAAATTCGTACAATATTTTATTTTAGTAAAAGTAAAACATTAATGTTTATTGGTAGAAGTATACCAGTATTAATTCTGAGTACATTAAGGACACACTCCAAAATTATATGATTGAGATTGAGATCAGCAATTTAATCAAAAATTAAACATACATTATTATCTGATAGACCAAATTTTTCCATGTAGACTGGATGCTTAGCACGATTACTTCTTATAAGACATATAACTCGAATAAAAGACCTATTTATTTCGTTTTTGAACCAGGGGCACTTTGGTTGAATGTTTTTGTTTTTCTTTCCTTTTTCTTCTTTTGAATATGTATCTTATCATTATTTAATCATTTATAATTTAGATTTAGCAATAAAATTTGATTTTGGAGTTTTATTATTTTTATGAGTTCCCTAAACAGTAGCCTTTTTTGCTCTCTCATTGTTAGTAATTCCTCCATGAGATTTTATCCACACCAACGAAATTTCTTTATTTTATTTCAAACACTGTCTTAAGAATTTCCAAGGCAATATAGTTGGAAGGACTGGTAACGTTCCATTTTCCAAAGTATTCTACTGCACTCTTTCTGTCAGCAAATATAACACACTTGGATTTATTTTCTTGAACACATACGTTAAAATATTCTTTTATAGCTACAAGTTCAGCACTCTATATTGACATTGTACTGGGAAGTTTAAATGTAATTTCATAATTTTTGTTAGGATACAAAATTGCATATCCTGGTTTACAATTTTAGATCAGTTCGAATATATGTTTACAAAAAGTATTTTATTTTTTTTAAATAAATCTTTTTTAAATGCGGTTTTAATCACTAGAGGGTTCTCATTTAGTAGATTTTTGTTTGTATATATTTTGAATGGGGTTGTTAGAGCTGAAAAATGTAACGACCATAATGGAATTTCATTTTGTTATGATTGAATCAGTTGTTCTGCTTTTAATAATACCACAATAATTCATGCACAATCACTTAATTGAACGTTATTTATTGACCATTTTAACCTTTAAATACTTAATTATTTCGATAAATAAAATGAAATTTAAATCTTCACATTTGCTGTGAGGGACAGAATTTGCCTTTTACTGTTGTGCTTAGTTATCCGCCCAATGAGATATAAAAAATGGTTTTGAATTTTAATTTATAAAAACTTTTTAGATGTAATGTGTATCATAAACCAGAATAAATAAAATAGATTTGATTTTCGTGACAGTATATATTTTTTTATTACTAAAAATCAATCAATTCAATGACAATCGTTTTTATCGAGTAAACGAAGAAATAAAACAAAGAGTAGTAATTAGTCATTAGATTAGATAGCTCTAACACCTTCCCTTAAGCTAAAGACTGATTACAAAAAGAAACTACAACATTTCCAAACCAAGTTGATTCACACAAAATAAATGCTTTGGCTTGAAGAGTGACTTCGTCACACATACTTTGATTACTATACGAGGCAAGAGAGAGGTCCGACACGCCCAACATAGGGCGCGGCCATTTTGAACCCTGTGACACAGTTTACAGCTAAAGAATCAGATCGCTCACTCTGCGTCGGCACTTTTGATCTCAATGTTTCAGTTTATGCACTGTGCAACTCAAATAATACAATATATGACAACCGCCTATAATAAAACAGCAGTCTTCTGCGTATCCTGAATTTGTATCCCTGGACTGGATGTTATTTTGGAACTTTCAACTGGTCCGAGTGAGCTAACTGATTCTTTAGCAATAAACTGTGACTTCAAAAATAATATTCACTGACACTGACAGCAGCAAGCAAAATATCAGGTGCGTTTTAATCATCCGCTTCTGCTTCCGGAATTGTCGGTTTAGTCGTTTTAACCTATCAGATTAAAACAAGAAAATCGACAATTCCGAAGCAGAAGCGGATGATTAAAACGCACCTATTAAAAATATTGCGCCAAGATGTAGGCAACACGTAATAAGGGTTCAAAATGGCGGAGTTTTCTATCTCCTTTTAAAAGGCACTCAGAAAGCTGCGCAGTGCGACCATTCTCCGTATAGTAAAAGAAAATCAAAGTATGTGCTTCGTCATAATGTCAGCTGGCATTTCCTCTGTTGACAAATATTTGATCTCAACCTTCTTTTTCTCCACGAGTTCTCTGATGTAGTGATACTTGATAGATATATGCTTTGTATGCTTGTGAAATATTGGATTATAAGCTAACTTACTAGCTCCGTGGTTATCATTGAAAATGTCAATTTTGCCACATTCCATATTCAGTTCGTTTAGCAATCCCTGTATATAAACTATTTCTTTTGCCCCCTCACACAAAGCCATTTACTCTGCCTCAGTAGAATTAAGCGCCACACTTATTTGCTTTCTATCACAAAACCTGTATATGATCTTTGATTTTCAATACAGTTGCCCCAGTCAGCATCAATGCACCCTTGTATGGGTATTCCTGTTTTGCGAAAACAAAGGGAATAGTCCATGGTACCTTTTAAATACCTAAGTACTCTTTTTGCGGAAATCCAGTGCTCTTTTTCATTAAAATTATTAAATTGACTTAGGAAACTTATATCAGGACGAGTACACATAGAAAGATACATTAAAGATCCAATTAATTCTTGATATTGAAATTCTTCTTCGCAATTGGTACACTTCTCTAATTTTATATTTGCTTTTAGAGGAATATCTATTTTCTTTGAATCATCCATATTAAATTTAAGTAAAATATTTTCATTATACTTATTTTGATCGAGATACAATTTACCATTTTTGCTACCTCTTGTAATTTTCATTCCTAAGCAATCCATTACTTCTTCTAAATCCTGTAATGTAAATTTACTTCCTATTTCTCTATTTCACGCACGTTATTTGAAAAAATAAAAAAATCGTCAACGTGAAGAGCAATAATGACAAATTTTTTGTTGACAATTTTGAAATATGTGCAATAGTCATATTGGCATCTTGTGTACCCTATCGCTACTAGATGGTAGTGAATTTTTATGTTCCATGCCCTAGCAGCTTGTTTTATTCCATAGATTGCTTTTTGTAATTTAAATACTTTGGACTCGTTTCCAGGTTCTATAAATCCAGGACGTTGTTCCATGTATATTTCCTTTTCTAAATCTCCGTTGAGGAAGGTAGTAGTGATATCAATATGGTAAATATCCCAGTCATTCTCAGTAGCTAAAGAAAATAGTAGTCTCAAAGTAGCTGGTCTTACAACTGGCGAAAAAACTTCAAAATCTTCTCACCATTTTTGAGAAAAACCCTCTGCCACTAACCTTGCTTTGTGGCGTTGAATCGTGACATCAGCTCCAATTTTTAATTTAAAAATCCATTTGCATTTTACCACATTCTGGCTTCTGGGACAATCAACTAGAGTCCAAGTTTTATTTAAAGATAATGAATTTAACTCTTCTTTGATAGCAGACTCCCACAAATCCCTATCGCCTCTAGAACGGACATTCTCGATATCAACTGGATCAGTGAACACATCTGTCACAAAGTACAAATATTGTAGGTGTTCATACCTTTCAGGTGCTTTTCTGTTTCTTACTGGATACCGTCTCTCCGTTTCTTCAATAACTAGAGAATCGGCATTAGATTCAGAAACCTGTAGGAATAATCCCACATTATGGAACAACATTTTCCTCTTCCTCCAATTCTTGACTTTCATCTTTTGGAACGTCGTCAATAGGGTGAGTAGTCTCTATAATATCTATTTTCTCGGTTTTTTCGACTTCATTTAAAGTAATGTTTCTTTTAGGAATCTCACAATGGATTTGGTTCGAAAAAGACTCTATAAAAATTACATCCTGTGCTTTACTAATCTTACGAGGATTTTTTAGATCTATTAGACGATACCCTTTGGATTCTTCACAATACCCAACTAGAATATATGGGCATGACTTTGGATCTAACTTTTTTCTAAGTTGTTTTGGGATATGTGCTTGAGCCTGAGAACCAAAAACTTTTAGGTGAGACACATCTATTCTTTCACCGGTCCAAACTTCTTCTGGTACCTTATCCTTGACTGCTGCAGTTGGTGATCTATTTTTTAAATTAATAGCAGTATTTTGCCCAAAATTTTTTTGTAAGATTGGCTTCAAACAACAAACATCTTGTCTTTTCAACAATGGTCCTTAAAGTTCGCCCTGCAACACCATTTTGTTGAGGTGTATATGGAATAGTACTTTGGGAATAATACCATGAACTATCAGAAAATCTTTCGTATCTTTGTTCATGTATTCAGTGCCATTGTCACTACGTAAGCATTTAATTTTTTGTTTGTTTGATTTTCTGCTAGTGCTTTAAAGTTTTGAAATTGGTACAAAACTTCACTCTTCTGTTTTAACATGAATCCAAACACCTTTCTGCTATAGTCGTCGACAAAAATTAGACAGTACCTTGCTCCTCCTCAGGATACTTCTTCCATGGGACCGACAATATCAGAATGGATAAGTTCTAGAAGATCTTTAGCACGTCTGGCTTTCTTTTTTGGAAATTTCTGGACAGTTTGCTTTCCTTCGATACACTTGATACAAGGCTCATCATTACCAGCGGTAAAATCGAATCCAGTGACCATATTTTTAAGCATTTGCATTCCTCTGCTGTTTAAGTGCCCCAAACGCCTATGCCACAGATTACGATCTGAAGGAAACACAGATAAAGCATTCACTTGATGTTCATATTTGTCAGCAACATATAAACCATTGTGTAGAGTACCAGAAAATTCTACATTTCCTATCATTGAAAAATTCGATTCGTCGTAAAATTTGCAACCAAATTTATTAAAAACTGCTACGTAACCTTTTTCAGCTACCTTACTAACAGAAATTGTTACTAAGGGTAGGTATATACATGACTTCAGAAATGGTTTTTGTGGATGTTTTCCCAGATTGGTTGAGATTTATACACACACTTCCCACACCAATAGATTTAATTTTCTCCCCATTTGCAACTGCTATGTGCTGGATTTCACGTTCATTAAAATTTACCATCCAATCCTTTTTGAAAGTCATATGCGAAGTTGCTCCGGAGTTTATTACCCAATCAGCTATGGAATTAGTGACCAACATTGCAGAAGTCAGCAGTGTTTGCTTTTTATTGTTTAATTTGGGGCAGTCTGGCTTTTAAGCCACTTTTTACCACAGGAGTAGCATTTTATTTTCTTTTCAAATTTTTTCTTGCATCTTTTTAAATACAAAGCAATTTCTTCATTTTGGTCTTTTTGTCCCTGGGTAGATCTTCTTCTTGCATCTTCTTCAATAAGCTTAGTTTTCACTTCATCTGACGAAAGTTTATTATTATTATAAATCATCGTCATAACTAAAGCTTCATGTTCAACATTTAAACCATTTAACATTACAAATGCAACGAAGTCGTCTTCGATGGTGACACCTATATCCGCTAGTTTAAAAACTGTTGACATTATATCACTGATGTACTCCTCCATCGAATTACAATCATCCCTCTTGGCCATGAAGAGATGTCTTTGTAAATCAAACTTTCTGTTCATGTTCTTGGATTCAAAAGCTTTTTGCAAATTATCCCATGCTTGTTTGGATGTAGTAGCTTTATAAACATGAACGTAACACGTTGGTTTAATACATAAAGATATTTTTGCCAGTGCTCCATTATTATTTTGTTTACTTAAATGACCAGAGCCTTCAATACCCTCTACTACTATATCCCATAGGCCCTATAATATCAAACTTATCTTCATAGCGAATTTCCACGATGTATAGTTGCCTTGTCCCTCCAACTTGTCGATATTTGGTACGGAAGTTAAAAAAGATTGCGTAGTAGTAATGGTTGGGGTAACAACTGTATCTTCAGAAGTTGACATTTTTCACAAAAAACTATATTCCTTTGCTTAGATTTTCGTCACTGTGCTCATAACCTGTTGCAGATAAGCAGATTTAAGCAATATTTAGTTTGATGTGTATCATAAACCAGAACAAATAAAATAGATTTGATTTTCGTGACAGTATATATCTTTAATTACTAAAAATCAATCAATACAATGACAATCGTTTTTATCTAGTAAACGAAGAAATAAAACACAAAAAGTAGTAATTAGTCATTAGATTAGATAGCTCTAACAAGTTCCTTCATCCAGGAGTCCGGGTTTCTGGGTTTGGCCTTTACCACTGGTTTACATTACCCGAAATAAGGACTCGTAAATTTGTTACAGTATCTTCCAAAAACTTGTAAAAAAAATGGGAAAATTTATGCAGGACCCACAAAAATTGCAAAGACCTGAAATCAAAAACTGGCAGAGGTCCCACTAAATTTAGGTATAATAAGAGGATGGATGAAATTTTGGGTGAAACACCAACAAACTCTAGCCCCCATTCTATTGACACATACAACATTATTGAAAATCAAGTGGAAAAAAATATCCAGGTTAAAAAATCCACTGAAAATTGTAATGTTGAACAATCTTCTGAAAAAACAAAATATTCAGACAATTCAAGAAGAAAGCGAAGGAATCTTACTGCAGATTATATGGAACTAAAAAAAAAGTATTATTAAGAGAAGAAAATAGAAAGTCAGGATAAAAAGCAACAAAGAGAATATTATATAGAAGAGGCATTAAAACTAAAGAAGGAAAGGAATATGCAAATGCAAAAAAAGTTGGAATTAGAAGAAAGAAAAGTTATAGCTTTAGAGAAACTTGCTAACAGTATTAATAATGTTTAAATGTTAATGCACATGTTTTAAATGTTATGATTTAAAAATTTTTGTTTTTCTGTTACAGACTGTTTTTGTAGCAATAAAATAAATTTGTGAAGAAACACATTATTTTTATTTTATCATTTTTGCTCTATTCATTTTTTTTTAAATGTAATAGATACTTTCTTAGTAGATGGGATTAGCCAGTTCTGGACCAAGGTCAGAGGCAAGGTCAGAGGCAATTGGTGTAATTAGTAATTACCCTAAGTACCCACCCCCCACCCTTCGAGCAAGTACCCCCCACCCTTCGAGCAAGTACCCCCCACCCTTCGAGCAATTAGCAAGTACCCCCCACCCTTCGCGCAATTAGCAAGTACCCCCCACCCTTCGCGCAATTAGCAAGTACCTCTGAATTACTCTGTACACCATGTTATTGCATAGTGTAATGAGTGTAATTGCATAGTGTAATGAGTATAGTAAGTACCTCTCAGTACACATAGTGATGTAAGGACCAACCAATTATTCTGTACTGAGTGTAATTGCATAGTGTAATGAGCATAGTAAGTACCTCTCATTACACCATATGCATACCTCTCAGACAGTATTTACTGTGTATATCACGTAGTGTAATAAGTCTAAGTACTTCTCTTGTTTACTGTTGTAGCATAGGGGAAATAAGTCGGCGCCATGCACACCCTTGACTCTCAACCGCCATAGCTAAAGTGAATCACCGGTCTTCGGCAGACACGCGCGATGTAAATATTGTTGGAAGGGGTAGTATCCCACCCTTCGCGCAATTAGCAAGTGCCTCCCAATTATTCTGTAAATTATATACTTTAATGAACGTAATTGAGTAGTGTAATGAGCATAGTAAGTACATCTCATTACTCTATACACCTTGTAAGTACCGCTTAAATAGTCATTACTATTTACCTCCTAGTGATTACTATTGTATTCTATATTACATACTATGAATATTGAGAAGGAAAACATAGTGGAGGTGGGGATTTTTAGGGAGGATATATAGCGACCTCATATCCAAATGGAATCAGTTTAAAATCGTAAGCTTTAAGAGTCTTTAGAAGTTTCAAATAATAACTGAGTGTAGTATTGTGTAGTATTGTGTATTATACAGGTAAAAAAATATTTATTTGTATTCTACTATGGCTCAAACGCAAATTGATGCGGTTAATAAATTACTTGGAGACTGGCCCACAATATTGGACCAAAGAGAACTAAAGTCATTGGTTATAGGTCAACTTTATATTATTAAAACGATATTGGTCAAAGATACCAGATATGGTAAATGTTTACTTATTCATTTAATTGATCGGCACTCACAGGAGCTTTTCCAGTGTTGGTTACCGAGACGCATTTTTGAAATAATGCCACCCAAAGTCATTGCTATGATAAATGATTCTACTGGCCAATATGCCATGGCCTATTTAGGGGAAAAGCCGTGTTACAAATCAACTACTAGGTCTCATATAAGAATCGATCTAGTTGGCCAGCAATCAATTAGTTAAATCCATGGTAGAGTCACTGTAAATATTTTTTTACTTTTAAACACATATAGATATCTAATATACGCAATATTTCATTAAGAATTTCCACAATTTTATCGTAAGTATAACTTGACCAATATTTGTTCATTTAATAACGGCCAAATATTGTTTCAGATTATTTCGACATGTGGATGATGTATTCCGAAGAGCACTGGCCTAAAGCCATCGACTTAGAATCAGCAATAAGCAGGCTTGGAAAGGAACTGGACGCACTGGCGATGGATGCGTTACACTCCATCAATTACGACGCTGAGGTATGGCTGTTTCCAGAAGCTGTGGCCTATCAAAACGATTGTTATGAGAAATACTGTAAAGGCAACAGTCTTTGCTGCGAATATAATGCATGTGAGCTGGACTTAGATACATTCTGTGAGAAGATGGTTACCCTAAGTTTGAAACGCTTCTTGAACGAGGCCTTACCATACATCACCCCGCAAATAAGGAGTAAACATGGTTTAGATGAAGATGCAGACGATGAGGCTGATGATGAGACAGATGACGAAATGGATTAGGGATTACTTATATAATATATCTATCTATCTGTGATTAAAATATAAATAAAACAATATACATAGTTTAATTGTTTTTTATTTAAAAAAGGTTACATCTTTTTATTTTTGTTAAAAGTGAACACAGGTATAAGTTTGGATACAGTAAATTAGATTATATGAACTACAATGGCATATATTCAGTGTGTACGTGCCATCTAGTGCATTATAACTTATAAGAGCTTCATGAATAATAAGCGCATACGCTTTAGTGTTGGCGGGAAACTGCATTTTACGTGTTTCGAATTCAACCTTGACATCCACAGTTGAAGATTTGATTGGTTTTGGATACATACTGCAATCAATTACGAATAGAGGGTTCGCTCTAAAGCCATTCAGGCCTAACATCGGCTCAGGATTTTCCTTTTTATAGTAACTTCGCTGAAAATCTTCATAAGCATAATAAGCGGGAGTATCCAACTTTTTCCCAACATCCAAATTCCAACGCTCTAATGGGTAAACTTCAGAATTTAGATATAATCTGATATTGCTTATATCAGCAGCCGTAAACGCCGTCACATCTTCTTTCCTGTTTTCAGTAAAAGAAGTATTTTGAAATCCAATAATTACATATCTAGGTCGTTCCATGGATGTAGTGGTTTTAATCGCCCATATGTCGTTAGAAGTTTGTCTTAGAGTAGGTAATTCATAAAGATCCCATTTATGGTGCGGTATTTTAATGGATTGCAAATGTTTGTCATTAATTTTTTTATACATGAGAACATCTGTATCATTTTCGGGAGTAATGTGTTTGACTATCCAATCCATTTTAGTGATAGTTATGTCTGCATCGACTTCTCCTATATAGCAATTTTCGAATGCTCGAGCAATTATTACAGTCATCTCATGCTTAACACCTATTATCCCTTTTTTGTAAGATTCAGCAAAACCAAATAGATGTTTTAATAAGATTCTACCTGTAAATGTATTACTCGTTGAATCAACCAAAACTTGATTCTCTTCGCTGAGGCCCCAACCGGATGTTTCTAATAATTTCGCATGTTTTTCACCATATGACACCATATTTTTTATTGCTGTCGTTATAATAGGTTTTCGACATTCAGCAATCTTTTGTCCACCCATTTCATATCTAATTTCTTCAAATAGGCCAGGAAGAGCATTGTTGGCCAAATAGCACTTTTTATTAGCCTCTTTTGGCTTAAATGTTCCAACTATATTGATGTATCTATCGCAAATTAAGAGATTCAGGTCCATATTATTGATCGTAAAGGTGATTGTATCAGAATGTTTGTAATTTGGCGATCCCGTAGGCGGGTGAATATATCCATCGCATCTTTTGATTGAGTTATCGACGATCGGCTTTTCAAATACGTCCAACATCTCATTTCTTACATAAACAGCCATTATTTAATATCTTATATGGAATCCAATAGATTGAAGAAATTTATAATCTTTATTAGACAACAGAAGTCTTCTTCGCTTTACAGTTACTCGACGAATGTTCATGTTTTTCCCTTCGATTCTATTTATATGATTATTTAAATGGGTGCTAGTTGAATGTCGTGGTTTGAAGCAGAATCCCATATTAGTTTATCTCCTTTAACTCGAGTGTGATATTGATAGTTTCCTCCCCAAAGTCAATCAACTCACCGTTATCATCTACAACTCGGATAGTAATGTTGTCTAGGTATTGCCGACCGGCAGGTATGACTGGTAGATAAATAATGTTATGAGGTTCCTTCGTCAGTTTGTATCCTGGCTCAACGTCTATGTCAAATGAAAAAAGGGTGTGGGCTTCTTTCCCATTTATATAGGAACCAGAAATAATATTACAATCCAATTGAACAAGGTGGAGGTTCATAATATTAATCGGCCTTGAAGAAACATAAGCTTGAGGCCTTGGCGGGCACTTCGAATTACTGAATCCTAAGAGGCTAGCTATCCTGTTGTCACAATCAAAGTTGATTATGAATTTAGATGAAATTTCACATTTTAGAGTGTTGTTGTTCGCCGACAATTTAAACATAGCATCAAGTTCTCCCTGATTTATAATAGTTTTGGTATCCGGATATAGATAGTCATATATAGCTTTTTGGACGAACTTATTAATTTCATCAATCTCATAAGCGCCGGGTGCCACACGTACATTAATTTTTTTCGGTGCACTGCCTTCCTCGGCCCAACTCTTCTCTCGCTGCACCACATCTGCCTAAAACTTTTCTGGGTCTACCACCTCTAAACAGATGATATTATTTTTTGAGGTGATATTTTTGATAGAATGGTAGGCATAAAATGCTATTAATCCAAGACCATACTGTTTATTAACATCCAATTCGATGGGCGGAAAAAAATCATTGCTGAGAATGCTTGACGCTATGGACGACAAATTAAATGTTCTTGACATGGCTAAGAAGTATGTCACACTGACTTCGAAATCTATTTTCGATTACATAAATTATAAACTCGCTTTTTAGTGGAAATTTTCAGTTCTCGAATTTTACAAAAACAACAAATTACGTGTTTTGGTGTTGGATCGTCGGTTACGTCAATTGACCCACGTTTCGAAAATACCGTCGGACCATCATTTACGTCGATAGATTCATTTTTAGAAAAATCCTTAGGTTGTTCTTCATCATGGGTATTCATCCTTCAGAGAGAAGAAATTGCAAACACAAATGTCCACATAGGACAGTATCAAACTTCTGGTAGCGTTTATAATTATAGTGAACTTCAGATACCGGCCAACGCCCTTTATACAGATAACTAATTAAATCTGAAGGTGGGGGTAAATCACCATAACTATCGAAATATATTGAGGACGCATCTCTTTTCTTGTAAGCGACCCAATGTGTTCCTGGCCCGCTACTACTATCCAAATTTACAATGGCTGATTCGTTTTTTAGTGGCCCGCAGTTTGGTAAATTATCTCTCATATACACACCTCGAAAGTAGGGAATCTTGAATCTTTTGGCAAAAGATTGTATGTCTAAATTACTGAGAGGTCTTCGAGGTAGTGAACTTACGAGTTTTTTGGCCGATATGGTTTCATGTAAAGGCCCAACCCCTTTCGATAGGGCTTTAAGTATAATCCTTTACCGTTTTTTCCTAGAGAGATGGCTTCCATGGTTCTATTGTGTCGATTAGCTTCTGTTAATTGTTGACTATTTGTTTTAGCGGTGTTCACTGCTTTGACGATTCCGGATGCCGCTCCTGCCAAGCTCCCCAATGCAGATAATCCAGCAAAAATAGGTATTAATGGTAAAAATCCACCTTTTTTTGGTATCGGTATAATACGGGGAATAATAATTTTTTTCTTTCCCCCAGCTGCTTTAACATATTTTCGGGCAGCCATGAGAGATGATGCAGCCATCTTCTTGAGTGTTTTTTCCCCCATTTTCTGTCCGCCATATGTCTTTAATACCCCTTTAATCTTACTGACAATTCCTCTACCGAAAGCAATTCGTTTTTTGCTTTTTGTTCCGCGACGCCGCTTTCTAGACCGTAATTTATGGCCCATACCAAAACTTCGCTTTGTTTTCATAATATTTGTGATAGTCCAGGCAGCTGCTTTTTCACCAACTGACGCGTCGCTAGCTTTAAACCGAGTCCAAGCTAATTCTTGAAGGTCCTTATCAGCAATATGTCTAGCTTTCAAATCGTTTGCACTTTTAGAATAAGCGATATCATGTAATTTACAGGCTTTATCTAATTCATTTATTCCGGGGTCGTTACGCGCTAAACGTTTTTGTAAGCGCGTACCTGGCCCACAATATTGGTACCCCGGTATGTGCAGTTCAAATGGTAATTTATTTATTAGGGAATTAACAAACCCTTTTCCACACTTTCTTTTTGAATAACGTTTAGTGATAGATCGCACTCGTTTGACGCTAGGCATTTAAATGAATGTTACATGAGCGATGGTTTATATAGCCAAAGACAGTCAAACGATGCGCATAGTCAAAGCACAAAATAGTATCTGTGTGGAGAATTTAGATGAAAAAGTTGGTGATGGGCTTAGTGAAAATAAGATTCCTAGACACGGCCCATTGTTGCCCGATACAATACGCGGCCTTCTAATAGGACCATCAAATTGCGGTAAAACAAATGTTATGTTATCACTACTCATTCAACCAAATGGGCTACGATTTGAAAATGTATATATTTATTCAAAATCATTATACCAGAAGAAGTATGAGTACTTGCATGAAGTTTTGACTCCGATAAAAGGGTTGGGTTATTTTACGTTCAACAATAATGAAGATATAATTCAACCAGTAGACGCCAAACCAAATTCCATATTTATATTTGATGATGTGATTTGTGAAAAACAAGATGTTATTAGATCATATTTTAGTATGGGGCGACACAGAAATATAGATTGCTTTTATTTGGCTCAAACGTATTCGAAGATTCCGAAACAATTGATTAGAGACAACGCAAATCTAATAATTATGTTTAAACAAGATGACCTAAACCTACGTCACATATATTCAGACCATGTAGCTCCAGACGTGTCTTTTAGAAAATTTCAAGAAATATGTGTGGAATGTTGGGGTGAAAAGCATGGATTTCTAGTGATAGATAAAGATAAAGATATAAGCGCCGGTAGATATAAGAAAGGATTCGATAGCTTCATATACCCCTAAACAATGCAATACGCGTTATTTTTCAAGTAGCGTCCAATGCGGCAGGTGGTTTCAGCGATTAAAATGTATAGCAATAAAAAACATTTCGATATCAAATCGGAGCTGGCCGCTGTCTCCGATTCGGTTAGACAGAAATTTAATGCCTTAAAAAGTGGGCGCGTTGAAACTCTGCAAGCTCTAGAAAAAATGTATGAACCGCTGACGAAACCGTTGAAAACAATTTCAAAAGCCGCAACCTCTAACCCCTCTAACGCTAAAGAAGAAAACCCCGCTAACACTAAAGAAGAAAGATCTGGCATGAAAAGGGAACTCGCGTCAATATCACCGGACTCGACAAAATATGGAGAAAGTTTTGAAAGTGCAATATCCGACCGCGGTGATGGTGATGATGATGATGATGATGATGATGATGATGATGATGATGATGATGATGATAAAAAATATATTAATAAGCATTTAGAAGAAATATCGCGAGGTAATAAACGCTATGATACTCGGTACGGCGTATATATGGACAAAGACATGAAAACAATGGTTGGTAATTTAGAAGTAAAATTTTCTGATGGCAAAATCTCGTTTTGGGATGGGGATAGAAGAGTTGCTGACTACCACGGCAATCCGGAATTGTATGAGCTACTATTTTATCGAAGCCCTAAGAAGGTAAGTAATGCGACTATGGATACATATAAGGAAATATTACAACTTACCGGAGCGGCCTTTAAGGAGTATGACGAGTCCAAAGGGCTAAGTAACAAAAATGTAAATAAATTGAGAAAAATTATTAGACCATTGTTCTCTCCGGTAAAGATAAAGGGTGGAGGGTTTTCAAAAATACCTAAATACAAAAAAATAATGACCTCTAAACCCACATACGTTTATTGGAACAAGCCGAGAGAATTGGTGGCTAGATTGCGTTTATTATGGAGTTCAAAGCAAGCCGGCCATACTGGGCACGATAATGAAATTTTATCTATAATTGAAGAATTAAGAGAAGAGCGAATAATATATTAAATACATGCGCTGTAGAGGTCAGTCGTAAACGGAATGTCTTCAAGGAACATTGTAGATAAATTCGGAAGAAAAAAGAAAAATCAACGCGTAATTATTCGAGAAAAGAGGGGTCTTGGATTCAAATTAACAGGTGACGGTAATTATGATATGCAAACCAAACGGTTGGTGAACCTCGGAGAGCCAGAACAATCAACCGACGCTGTAACGGTTGGATATGTTGACGATCTTACTAGGCAAGCAAAAGATCACGTTTTAAAAGCTTTAACGGAATCCATTAAAAACGTATTACGCGAAGCTACTATTTATTTCGAAAATCAGCAGAGTGAACTTAAGAAATTAGTATTTGAACATCGAACTGTGTCAAGCAATAGTATTGGCGATGTTAATGTTAAATACCAATCGATGTTACAAATAGTGAAGCACAATAGAGAATTTTTTGAGGACATACTTACCACTACAAAAAGTAATATTTTAAAAATTATTACTAAAGTTGATATTTTGGAAAGTGAAATAAAAGGCATAAAAAATTTTACTATAATTTTAGAGAACCGTTTAACTGATCTTACCGATAAATTCATTTAAGTGTAATACGGAAATTCTTCGAGACCTTGAAAGCGTCAAAGGAAGTATTGGACAAAATACAGCGGTTTTATCGAAAATTATAGTAGGACTGGAAGAAAGGATCAAAAAGATTGAATAAAAAATTGTATTTTAATTGGAAAGAATGTCTAAGCACCAAATAATTGAAGAAATCCACCGATCTGCCCGTCGAAATTTTCCCAGGAGAAGGACTATTGTAAAAGGATATGCCGACTTGTGGCAGAGTGATTTGGCTGATATGCAAAGTTATAAAGATGAAAACGATGGTTACAGATATATTCTAATTGTCATCGATTGTTATACGAAATATGTGTGGGCGAGACCATTAAAAAATAAAACAGGCTTACATGTTAGAAATGCCTTTTTAGATATACTCCAAAATTGCGCACATCATCCTAAAAATCTACAAACGGATCAAGGGACAGAATATTATAACAAGGAATTTGGGAAAGTAATGAAAACATATGATATAAATCACTATTCGACTTATAGTACAATGAAAGCGTCAATGGCAGAACGTGTGATTCGTACGATAAAATCCCTATTATATAAAAAAATGGCTATGAGAGGGAAATACAATTGGATAGATATTATAAACGGTGTCATTAATAAGTATAATAATACCACGCATTCAATCATAGGTATGAAGCCAATAGATGTCCTGCCGACAACTAAACTCAACCAATATAGGCAAAACAAAAATAAAGTAAGGCGTAAAAAACCGAAATATCGTGTCGGCGATGTCGTAAGAATAAGTAAATATAAAAGCATATTTGAAAAAGGGTATACTGCTAACTATACAACTGAATTATTCAAAATAAGAAAAATAAATAGCACATACCCCGTAACATACATTCTAGAAGATATGAATGGTCAATCGATTAAAGGCTCATTTTATGAGTTGGAATTATTAAAAACAAATTGGAAAGATGTTTATTTAGTGGAAAAGGTCATTCGGACAAAAGGGGACAAAGCCTTGGTGAAGTGGTTGGGATTCCCACAGCAAGAAAACTCTTGGATTAATATAAATGATATTGTTTAGTATGGATATTAAATGAAATAAAGATTTAAAAAAAAACAAGTTTTATTTCCCTATTAACTACTACATATACAATAATAAAATAACTTACACTTAAATATATACAGAAAGCTTAAATAATAAACAAAATTAAATCTAAAACTAATATATAGAGGGTCATTGGATGCATAACAAAGCCGCCGTATTGCAACCCCTGACTCCTTTTTTTCAAGCGCCGATGCATACAGGGCAAACATTTGTGTCGCAGAAGTGGGAAATATATCGGGCGCATACATCACATGTTTGCGGATCCTCCAAATCCCCCCCTTCTACAACAAAATGCTGATGCTCGTGTATGTACCTGGCATTTGGATTTCTTTCGACCTCCATCTGCTCGTAATAAAGAAAGCAGGGGTTGCACAGACGTTTGCTCCGTTCCATGCCGGGAATAACCAACTTCACAATAACGGAGCTGGATGTAACGCAGAAGTGGTTACCGCCTCTGGCCTGAAATACAGCCAGCTCCCTTCTTATTGAAGTCGGTGATCCAGGGCAATCAGCCTCAATGCCCTCATCATCGTCGTCGCTGGCGGGTTCATCGGCGGGTGGGGCTGGACCAACGGCGTCTTCACCCTCTTCGACGAGTGGTGCCGGACCAACAGCACCCAAATCCTCGTCGGCAAGTTGCGCTAGACCAGCCACGCCTTCTCCATCACCGTCGGCAGCGGCAGCAGCGGCATCAGCAGCCTGTAAAGAATTATATTGATTAGATATTTTATAAGCATAATAATTAGATATTTTATAAACATAAGGTAATAGTTAAAAACTTACATCACGTTCTATGGCGTCCCAAAATTCGTCAATGCCTGGCTTGTTGGCATCAAAACGCGCCAACAAGGAGAGCTGACGCTCGATCTCCTCAACCGCATCAACATCAACAACAACAATTTGTCCATCCATCTTTGCTATTTTTTATTTTTTCGGCTTTCTAATATTCTTAATGGTCAGCTACAGCGAAGTGACTGATGCTGGTAAGTGGTCGGGACCTCCTTATATATGGTTATGTATTCCCACCTCCACTCTCCCAACCCTCGAATTTACCACCTCCCCTGCATAACATCACGCTCAGTAGGGTGCATCTAGTTCCGGAAAGTTGGATGTCAGAAAAAATTTTACTCTAGCATTAATCGGCGCTCTGCATATAATACAAATAACTACAGATCGACTACAGCTATTGCAAGATACGGCATGCCCACATGGTATAAAAACCATTTGCACTTCCTTATCGGTACAAATCTTGCAAGTGAGGCGCTTACTCATAGAACAATCGTCGCTTAAAGTATGCATAGTAGCGCGAGGTCTTCAAGTAGAATGTAGGTTGAATATCTATTTAAGAACTATATGTGTATGTGTGCGGTGAGTATTTATAGTAATCTGAAAGATTGTGGGAGATTGGGAGACTCCCAACAAAAAACTGTTATATCTTAAAATTATATTATTGCAAGTGATGCAATATCTAATCTTTCATTTAAAAATATTTCAGCGGTTCTGAAAAGAACCCTTTACTAAATTTCCACGCCACCATCGCCTAGGTATTAGTATGGCACATTGCATTTTTTTTAATTTTATCAACTGCCGCCCGGATCCGAATTGATGTGATCTAACCACTTTGAAATGCCTTCCTTTGTCGCCTGCGCCCGTTCGCTCACTTCATCGCATTTCACCCTCATTGCCTCGCAAGCCCTCTTCCGCTCTTCATGTCCCGGATGGGCCTCTTTGACCCTTGACATTTCAATACCCGCATCCACCTGGCTTTGGCGCACAACATGTTGGCGATGTACGACCTCTTCCAACTGCCGCTGCAAGTCGGCGATGTGTAGTTGGATGCGACTATTTTCCTCATCCAATTCGTCCAGCCTATACTGAATTGGCGCTGAGGCTACCTCCATGGCCTTTTCTTCCTTATCCACCTCCATCTTCAATTCTTTGTAGGTAGATCGGGTTATTTCCAACTGCTCCCTATCTGCCGTTAACCGCGTCTGGTGATTCATCACGGCGAGCATTGCTTTATTGAGCCGCATACTAAGTTCATCCTGCGATGATGGTATGCTCGGCTCGGCTCGGCTGGTTGAAGCCACCACGCTTGTCGAGGGTACCAGCAACAATGTTGGTGCTGGTGCGACCTTCGGCTTCCTTGGGGCTCTCGGCTTCCTTGGGGCTCTCGGCTTCTTGGTTTTAGGTGCAACCACTGACAATCTTTTTGTCGCTGCCGGCAGTCTAGGGACACGAATATCCGTATGGACGATAATCTTTGGCGAGTCTTCAAACTCATCCCCGCTATCGTCAATTACATAGGTTTGTAATGCGGTTGGTACCGGGGCTGAAATGGGGGCTGGTACCGGGGCTGGTAGCGGGATGTCACTTACTCGCGACACAGGTGACACGGGTCCGATTGACATTAGCAGCATCTCCAGATCAAAGTCGTCATCTGTCATACAATCATGCAGTCTGCTCTTGGGCTCCATAAGGATGCTGTTGATGGCATTGGTTGTCTCGTCATTGCAACTCATGTTAAAAACTGAAAATAACTGAAAATAACTGAAAAAGTTTAGTAGTTCACTCAGCTAGCTGAAATAAACTAAATTTCTTAGCGCTGATTGCTCGTATATATGGTAAAATCGGGAAGAGTGTCAGGGTGGGAGTGGAGGGGAGACTCTCACAGCCTCATATTGTAAATAACGACCATTGCGCATCGAACCAATGATCATATTGTTAACTACACAATGCACAAATTTCGGGTATACGGCATATTAGTATATATTATTAAATTGCAATACTCGGCATTTCATAGGGTAACATCTTGCGACTGTAACATGATGCTCATACATTTTTGGAATACCGCATAATATATTTTAAATAATATTCAATCTTAATACGAGGTATTTCATAAAGTACTATATATCATTTATTAAGCCATATTGGTGTAAGGCTGTGCATACCTCTAAATAAAATAGTTTGTCCTCTTGGGGCAAATTATTTGTAATAAGTTTTTGTTGGTTCTGAAAAGAACCGTTTTTATAGTTTTTTGTTGGTTCTGAAAAGAACCGTTTTTATAGTTTTTTGTTGGTTCTGAAAAGAACCGTTTTTTTTCTGACGAGGGCAGATACCCTATTGCGAGTCAGAATCGCTCTCCGAATCGGCATCCGACCCGGACTCAGCATCCGAGTCGGTGTTCGACTCAGTGTCGGTGCCACACCACACGTCATGCACGTCCAATATCAGGACGCGCGAGTCGCATGGACCGGGTGGCGTTGATGGTCGCCTTGGTCTTCGGAGACCATGGGTGGTATCGCACACCCCATCCAAGTCGGTCATTTGACCCCAGCTCGTATCTACTCCGGACGTCGAATCGCATTCGGCTACTTCGATTATATCGGCCATGTTAGTTACTCAACGAGTTGAAGTAAACTGAATTTCCTAGCGCTGATCTCCGAATATATAGTGATCGAAAAGATTGGAAGCGGAGGGGAGACACTCACAACATCATGCGCTCACGCATCTATGGAAAGCGAGTCAATAGCTGCGTATAACATTAAGACTTATCTAAAGGCACTGCCTTTACTATGAATTTTTTTGATGGCCCTGAAAAGGGCCGTTGTCTGACCAAGGTAGGTGGTCTTTACGAGTCAGAATCGTCAAAAACCACCAAGCCGATGTCAGGATCGGCATCGGCATCCCAATCGGAGATGTCGTCGTCGATCGGAGGGTCGATGTCGTCATCCCACCAGTCCGAGGAGTCGCCACTCTCCGACTCACTGTTCGGATCGGTGTCTACTTCATAGACACCGGGCGGCTGCAGTGTGAACCCCGATGTGGAGTCGCATGGACCATTCAACTCGGTGTCCCACCCGGCTGACAATAGGTCAACAATATCAACCATATCTGTAGAGTCGCACTCGGCGATTTCTGCCATGTCTGTCTGGTGTGGTGAGCTGAACCAGACTGAATGATAATGCGCTGTAGCTGGGTATATACATCAATCGAAAGGAGTGGGGAGGAGTGGGAGTGTTGTGAGGAGTGGGAGTGTTGCGCGCGCATCGCAGGGCCCAAAATTTTTACCTCAACACCCTTTAAAAAAAAATAAAAATACAAAATATACCCCCTAAAAAATTTTTTCCCCAACACCCTATCAAAAAAAATCAAAATAAAAAAAATACCTAAAATTTTTTTTTCCCCAACACCCTAGCAGAAAAAAAAAATCAAAAAATTATAGGGGTGGGGGTAATTTTTTTTTTATTTTCTTTTTTGTTTTTATAATCCCTATCCCTATGATCCCTATCCCTATCGCATTTCAAATAAACCCGGCACAGATGTTTTTCGTCTAATTTTTTTATCTTGACCCCTAGACCCCTTTTACCCAATGGAAAAAAAATAAAAGACCAAAGTTTAACCCGCCCCATACCCCCCACCCTAACCCATCCCCCATCTCCCACCCCACATAGCCCCTCCCCTCAAGGAAAAAATTCTATCTCTTACCGTTACGGAGATATGCAATTGTTGGCGGCTGTTTTAGAGAGGGGGTGGGGGTAACTAAATTTTTTTTATTCCTTTTTTGATTCTCTGTACATACATATAATATGATCCCTATCGCATTTCAAATAAAGCCGACACAGATGTTTTTTTATGGAGAGTGGGGGTAATTTTACACTTTTTGTCAAATTTCTCGATTACGGTCGATTTTATGGGAATTATGTATAGAACAAAAATTATAGAGAATTACATTACAAACAACTTTTATTTGAAGAATTTTTTTCTTTTAAAAAAATGAAAAATGAGAAATGATATACATGGATTGGTATAAATATTTATTCAAAGTAAATTTGCACATACATATATTTATTAAAATTTACATCTCTTCAAATACCATTATTTACGTTTTTTTTTCTTTCTTCTTCTCATCAGATGCCCCGTTTACCATCACTTGACTGATTTGTTGCGCCTCTGGTTGGAACTTCCCCCAATTTGAATTCAACCACTCAAGCTCCTTATCAGCTTGCTCCCTGGTAATTATGGCTGATATGTTGATGGACATTTTTGCTGATTTTCTGAGCGGACTGGCTGGAGTGGAATGAATATCTAACTGTGGGCATCCGCTATTTATAGCCGTTGGAATGAGTAGGGAGTGGAGGGGAGAGATAGTTTGATATTGGTAAAAAAAAAGTCACAATAATTTGTTACATATATATTTCATATACATTAATTTTCTATTTACATTTCATCTAATAATAGTCTTAACAGTAACTCTAATCTATTTTCATCACTAACATTATTTACAATATTGGCTACATTATATTTGAATTCGGCTACAGTTTTTCGAGGTCCATTACGATATTCCTGAATATCTCTGTGTCCCCACGGTAGAGTTTTCACGGTGTTTGGTATTATAAACCTTTTGTCATCGTTGTAAGATAATGCGACTTTGTTTTTCATTTCAGTATATATATCATGTAACTTACTCCTGAATGTATTCATTTTTCTAAATATCTTACCCCCGCCTTCTACAATCTTTTGATAATCCGACATGTTTAAGCTGCTTTGTATTACGCATTTTTTTACTCCCTTAGCGGCTTTGGTCTCTTTTTCGTCTGATCTAATATAGTAGGCCTTGGCGCCTGTCCCTAAAAATGTGCTGATGGCCTGATTTGGATACTCATCTTTGAAATTCCCCAATATTGGTTTACTTACGGGTAGGTTAAATTTATTATCCGTTTTATAATTAGATGTGTCGAAATGTTCTATATTTCTCCCCATAAATTCATAAAAATTAATTGTATCAACTTTAAGTACAAAACTATCGGTATCTGTGTAAAGTAATGAAATTTGATCACCTAATTGCTGTTTTAATATTCCATAATAAAAATCGTACATCCTTACTTTTGACAATTCCAACACTGTGAAACCGATGTACAATGGTTTGTTATAGCATATTTTGGTTCTACCCATATGTATAGCCACAAAGTGTTCTGAAAATATAGAACAAGACTTAAAATTCGGTCGAGCAATTAAATTGTTTGCGCCTGGGGAATTTCTCTTACTAACCCAGTGGGTTTTAAGGTAAATATCTCGTCTGTCATCCACGTTTTCCATAGTTTTCCCGTACACACTATTGACCATGCGCTTAAAGTGATTTCTCTCAGATGTGTGCTTGGCATTGTTTCTCATATTAGTATTGAGATCTATGTATTTTTTCAGCCAACGTGACTGCTTAAACTTGAGGGCGCGATGAATTTCAGTTACAATTAGTCCATTATTTATGGCCTGCTTGAAGTTTCTATAGTGTAGTATGTATTTGTCTTTGTGGTTTAAATTCGGCACCAGTTTGGGGATTTCTGTTTTGGAATTAGGTGGAATTATATTCTCCACTAAAAATGGTAAATCGGCGTGTTTATCATGAAGGTGTTGTGGATATGTTACATCAACTTCTAATACATAGCCATAATCCCCGAGATCATCAACTGACATTACATCGAGTTGATTAATTTCCTCGGTCGATAACCATGCAAATTCTCCTGTGGGTAGTGGCTGACTCATACTATACCCATAGAGATTTGTGGCATCAATATAGTGTATAGAGGACTTTGGCTCGAAGGGATTATATTCCGATAAATACTGATTATTGGCAATATGTTTTCTTTCCACACATTGACTGATACCGCCACGTATACTATTTTTGAAGAAATTAATCATATCAATATCTGTCAGCAACTCTAACTCCACCTTGGTGTAGCGCAACATCGCATCCCATGACAAACCTGGAGATGTATAATATTGCGCTGGATCGAGTTTATATGCTTTAAGCGATACATCTCTAAAATTTTCAAATATATCGCATAACATTAGAACATCTGATTTTAAATATAAATCAGAATACGATCCCAAGGTTTGGCAATTAAATACATCCCACACTTTCTGGGCCCTCGCGTAATCCTCGTCGGATATGTGACAATCATTTAACTTATCATAAAACTCATCTTTTGAGGGTAAATTTGGGTGATCTAATTTCAATATACTATCCATGAAATTATATGGAAACACCCCTTTCTGTCTCATCAAATCAAATTTTTCTTTTTCTGCAAAACATTTCCTTGTTTCAACAAAAAATTCTGATGGCAAGTTTTCCGACAGCCCAACCAAGGAATCCGCTAAAAATCTGTAACTATCCAAAAATCTGAGTTTTATGTAATTTTTTCTCAAAATACCGTCTCTATCTACATAGCTATGGGTGTACAATGGTTTTGTGAACGAAATATATTTTTCTTTATTTTGGGCAATAACTTCGGCTCTCTCACCTTCCCCATACAATTCTTTAATAAATAAATGGCTGTCATACCCACTCAAATTATGGAAAAATATTGGGACAAATTGCGGGATTTTATAATTTAAATTACAATTGCTATGCGCGGCGCCGGGTGTTTTCTTACCGGTAAGATAACAATGATCTCTTACTTTAACTTCGCCTTCTTGAAAGGTCTTATCGCAAATAGAGCATATAGTCGATGTGTTAAAATCATCTATTTCATCTTTAGACAGTCGCTGCATTGGAACAATGTCTTTTAAATGAGTATTATAAATAGTTAATACATCATCCTCTAAGCGTTTTACGAAATCGCTCGCGGCATTATCGCCGGTAAAAGTTACAAATTTCGTCAATGAATCATCAAATGAACATTTAATCAGATATGCAAAAGCATATGGCTCATGTTGGTATGTAGGGATGGTGATTTTTTTTTCCGGATCTGGTTCGCAATGATCTATAGGTTTTAGGATCGATTCAAAATCGGCATAAATTACAAATGGGACTCTTAGTTGCTTACCATAATTTTGAAACTTCAGTATATTTTCGGGGACATAATTACCGCGTTTGTCTTTTTTAAGCTCCACTGATGGTGTACTGGTATATATATGATTACAATCGCACAATTGATGACGTAATAGGACGCTTTCAGATGGAAAATAAAGTAAACACCCGTCACAAAAAAATTTTTTATGACCATTTTTAGTTATTTGACTCGAAACTAATCTGGATATACTTTTAATCCAACAATAGTGACTATTACCGGAATCTTCTGTTATTAGCAGTAAATTTATATGATGCCCTAACCTTCTACGGGAATATCGTAATGGGCCTACTATTTCAAATTTAGCCTTACCATTTTCATAACTATGTTCCAAGCCATAAACATTAACACTTATATCATTGAGGTCTTCAAATTTTGAAATGTCTTTAAGCTTCATGGGAAATTCAATGCCATCAACATTCAGCACGGTCTCGAAGTGTGGATACGATGACATTAGGCTAACATGATCTCTGGCTGGATATAGAGCTGATGTGATAGCCCAAGCAAAGCAGTACGCATCATTATTCTGCACATTCACTACACCCTTCTTGGTTTCAATAAACTTAGGCAGCTTTATGTATGAGCAGCCTCCTAACGGAGAGTACTTATTTATATTAACTTCTAGAAATAGTACTTCCTGTAATGACCAACCTGAAACAATGAATAATTTATTAGTTACCGATATATTATGTATTATATAACTACTATACCTGAATCTTTATGTTGGAAGTCTACGGTTTGAGATACCAAGGCGTCCTTAAAGTTTGCATATACCACATCCAAATCCGTCGGCAAATCTAGTATTCGATTTATGCTATTAAAAGATTTGATTTCAGAATTATCTTGGCTCTGCAATACATATGTAGCGAAGACCTCTACATTAACTTTAATGGCATTATGGGCCCTCAGAACAACTTTCAACAATTCCAATACCCTCACTTTTATAGCCTCAAAAAATGTTATATAGTCTATATGTTTTTCATCACTTTTGACTCTATAACTTGCGATTCTGCACTTAAATGCACTCTTAATTAAATATATACCATCGACATGAATTGTGCATGCCTTTTCTTTATGACTAAGACTCCTCATATGTGATGTCATCTGATTGGTTGCGATGTCTACATTACATGATTCACATCTACTTTTATGAACTTGTGGGTCTACGGTACGATGTGAAACTCGCATTACACGAGCTTGTTTTACCGGTAAAACATCCGGGCTTGAATTGGCGGTTCTTTTCGTACCGCTGGATGATTCACCATTGCGGTTAGATATCAGATTACAACTTTTATTTTGATGTCGTCGTAAATTATCTGCTCTTGTAAATGTTAAACCGCAATTACACTTATACATATCTACTATTTTTATGATTATTTCGATATTAGATAATGAAACTTCCAACGCACTTATAGCTCGCGACTGATCTCATTCGTATAGATGTGATATTATATACCTCTCAATAAATCCCCACCTCCACTATGCTCCCCTCCCCTATTCATAATATACGGGAACAGCTCCAATTCTTGTTACTTCGGTATAGAGTAACGTAAATTCTAAATACATAGTAATCACTAGGAGGTAATGAGATGTACTTACTATGCTCATTACACTACTCAATTACGTTCATTAAAGTATATAATTTACAGAATAATTGGGAGGCACTTGCTAATTGCGCGAAGGGTGGGATACTACCCCTTCCAACAATATTTACATCGCGCGTGTCTGCCGAAGACCGGTGATTCACTTTAGCTATGGCGGTTGAGAGTCAAGGGTGTGCATGGCGCCGACTTATTTCCCCTATGCTACAACAGTAAACAAGAGAAGTACTTAGACTTATTACACTACGTGATATACACAGTAAATACTGTCTGAGAGGTATGCATATGGTGTAATGAGAGGTACTTACTATGCTCATTACACTATGCAATTACACTCAGTACAGAATAATTGGTTGGTCCTTACATCACTATGTGTACTGAGAGGTACTTACTATACTCATTACACTATGCAATTACACTCATTACACTATGCAATAACATGGTGTACAGAGTAATTCAGAGGTACTTGCTAATTGCGCGAAGGGTGGGGGGTACTTGCTAATTGCGCGAAGGGTGGGGGGTACTTGCTAATTGCTCGAAGGGTGGGGGGTACTTGCTCGAAGGGTGGGGGGTACTTGCTCGAAGGGTGGGGGGTGGGTACTTAGGGTAATTACTAATTACACCAATTGCCTCTGACCTTGCCTCTGACCTTGGTCCAGAACTGGCTAATCCCATCTACTTTTCTTTCTATTCTTTGAAAAGCAACTTTATCAAAAACTTTCTACAGTTAGGTTATGTAAAACCAAAACAAGAAAATGGGGAAATGACACTCTCGAGCGTTCTTTTCAACCACCTTCAAAGTGAGAAGTAAAACGAAGAAAGATGCCTCACCTCACTTTTAGTTGGATCACTAGACAGTCAAATCGAAAGCGGCTATTAATCTAAATATACCATTACTCACAATATATTGTAATTAAGTTATTATTACCTATTTATTTTTTTAAAGTTGTTTTGATAACACTATTTCGTTGAATGTTTGCCCTCCAGTTCTAGAGTTAGTATTGTAACTGAAATGAATTATACTCCTTCTGTAAAGGTTTAATCAATTAAAAATGACAATTAGCTTGACAAGATTAACTAACATTAATAACATAATGACAACTTTAGAATAACCATAGAAATATTAGAGAGTTATTGCAAGTTCACTTAAGGTCAGTCACTATTAGTGCTGCTCTTATTTTGACATCTGAGCATGCGCAGATCACTAACTTTAATAAAGATTGTGCCTGTCCTTAATAGAGAGATATTGCAAATTTCTATAAAGCCAGCCACTAATAGTGACATCGTAATTAGAGTCAAATAAATTCTATAATAGTACCTAATATTAAAGAGGCATTAGAAATTATAATTTTAGAAGATTTAAATGACGAGCACATCCGAAAAGTATAAAGTCGCCACTACCTGCTGGCCCTTAAACATCCACAATTAAGGACAGGCACAATCCTTAATAAAGTCAGTTTTAGAACATAAACATCTGCGCATGCTTAGATGTCAAAATAAAAGCGGCACTAATAGTGACTGGCCCTAAGTGAACTTGCAATAACTCTCTTATTATGGACAGGCACAATCTTTATTAAAGTTATTGATCTACGCATGCTCAGATGTCAAAATAAGAGCGGCACTAATAGCGACTGACCTTAAGTGAACTTGCAATAACTCTCTATTACCACATGCACCTCCCATTCATTTGAAATATAATCGACTAAATATTTCGGTCGTCGTTTCATTCTAGTGGGTCGAGGATCTTGTCGAGGATCTTCACTATGACTCATCCTAATAGGTCGGGGTTCTTCGTCTGGATTTATCCTAGTAGGTTGGGATTCTACATTAGGAGCATTCAATAACTGAGTTTTGGAAGGAGTTTCAGATTCTTGAAAATTTGGTGCCGCCTTAGCTTGAGAATCGCATTTGCCGTTTAAAATATTCACATCTTCATCAAGAGGTTTCTCATCGTTATTATTTGGGAGTTGTAGACTTGTGTCTTCAAAAGGTTGTGGAATTGACTCTGCCTTCTCATTAATATTATGATTATTAGTAAGGTTTAAATCTCCCCTTGGTGCTAGATATCTTAATAAGACTATTGTTTTTCTTCCATCTGAATGTTTGATAGTAACATATTCTGGATTGGCTTCAATAAGGCATACTTCCTCAACCAGAGGTTCGTACTTATTGTTTCTGTGGAACTTTTTCAAAAGTACTGGACTCGGTGATAAAAGCCATGATGGTAACGAAGTTCCATTAGTGGACTTTCTTGTATAAGCAAACATTCTCTCATGTGGCGTTTAATTTGTTGATGTACACAACAATGATCTAATGGAGTGCAACGCATCTCCTAATACGACTTTCTTTCCATTGTGATGGCTGCAAACCTCGTGTTCTAAGAGCTAGTGTGACTGATTTCCAGATTATACCGTTGTAACTAACTTTTCAATATTGGGTAATGGATAAGCATCGAGAAAAGTAAAACAATTAATTGTTTGAGAATAATCTATTACCATTCTTTCGAGTAACGAGAACTTGTGCCGGCCAAGGAGATTGACATGGTTCAATTATTCCTTCAAGTATGAGTTTCTTGATTTCTTCAGATATAAATTTTGCATCGTTAACTGTTTGTTTGCGGGATTTTGTAATAATAGGCTTACAATTTGAACTTAAATTTGAAAATAAAGTGACATGTTCTATATTGGCACATATTAAACTACAAATGTTTAAGGAAGATTTAGGTCCACCAAAATGCACTTCGATTGATTCATGCTGCTCAAGGATATCATGGCCTATAATAAGATCAGCACACAATTCAGAAAGGATAGTTACTTTTATTCCATTATAGTTATGACCTAGAATTTTTAAATCTACAAAACAGTGGCCCTTAATTTTAGATTGCAAAGAAATGGAGGCCATAGAAATATGTCCGAAACTTGGATGTGTCGTGATTCTGCGAGCGATAATAAAATTTTGATCAATATATGATTCAGAGCTACCCATATCTATTAAAGCATCTGCTTGGAAATAATTTACTCTTATCTTGATAAGTGACTTTGATAAACACTTCGGAGCTGCGGCTAGTAGATTAGAATTACTTTAAGTACAGGCAGTAGTAGACTTGATGATTCTTGCCCTGACAAACTTTAGCGAAATGGCCAAGCTTTTTACATTCTTTGCAAATAACATCCCTAGCAGGACAATTCACACGAGGATGTCTCTTATTTCCACAAAAATAACATTTCGCAAAGGAATTCGAAGCTGCGTTGCATGACTGACATGGCGATGGCCGGTTGGCTGTATCTTCTTGGGTAATATCTCTAGATTGCATTGCATTTACAAAGTTTAATAATGGTTGAGTATAAGCTTCGGCGTGTATCTGAGCAGATTCTAAAGAACGTGCTTGAGTAACTGCTGTCTCAAGGATTAATGAAGCATTTTCAAGAAGACGTTGACGAATTTGTTGGGAAATCAAACCAATTATGAAGACATCTCCAATATAATCGTTACGATTTTCGTCACATTTTACAGACTTGAAGTTACAATCTTTACTAAGTATTTTTAAATTCTGAAGAAATTGATCTATAGTTTCATCTTCGCATTGTTTTTGGGTTATCAGCTTATGCCTAGCAAATATTTCATTTTTGGGTTTCACGTAAACAGTTATCAAACGTTCTATAGCAGTCTCATATGTAGTACTCACTAATATATTTAAAGACGGATGGTGAAGTATAATTTATAAGTAAATTTAGTTTCTTTTATTCTGTTAATATGGGTATCTCTTTTAAGAAATTATCGAATGTCTTATACCAGTAAATCCATGCATCAGAGGCAGTCCTTGAATTCGGATCCACATCTAATTTATCAGGCTGGAAGAGTCGACCCAAGAATGACTTGTTTTCAAGAATGGTAGCTGATGCTTCATTCGTTGTTAAAGGCATTATATTTTAAATTGATTAAATTGAAATGAATTATACTCCTTTTGTAAAGGTTTAATCAATTAAAAATGACAATTAGCTTGACAAGATTAACTAACATTAATAACATAATGACAACTATAGAATAACCATAGAAATATTACCACAGTAACATGCTGTTTTCTTGCTTACAAATCATAAAATAAGTTTCCAATTGCAGTATAATTTAAATCATTTGTCTTTAGCTTCGGTGCGATTATACTGGCGTTGTTATTGCAATTTACTCCATATTTTCCATCCTGATACGTGTGACCGTGCGAATATTGATTTTTAAAGCTGCTGCAACTAGTTCATATACAAATAAAAATGGTATTAAAGATTCGTTATTTTCCATGCAAAGTACTCCATCCAATTGAGGACAAATTGTAAATTGTCTCCACTCATAGTGCTTTCAGGCATACGAGTATTAATATTGAAATCTAATAACAAAGAATACGATCTATTCGTTTTAAAATTGAAATTTCACCGTGTGAAAGAAAGCATTATGTGATTATGTGGTCTGTTATTAAGGCATAAAAGTAAAATACATTTGTATATGAAAATGATAAAATTGATAAAGTTTATCGCATATTATTGCAAGTACACATCAAAATCAATGGAATGGACTTACGTTGTCTTTTTTAACACAAAACAGCCATTCAGAGCTGCAAGCAAACATGAATATTCAGATATTGATTTCGAATGCAAACTGAAATAACTGATGTTTCAATAGCAACAAAAAAAGTATTCCAATAAAAATATTAATAGAAAAAAATATAAGTACTAACCCTGTGATAACAACTTTTGTCAATTTTAAACAGAAACAAAAAGTATAAAACTGTTTTAAACAATGAAATAATAGGAGAATCGTTAAAGCTGCGATATATTTTATTCATATTGAAACTTCTGCTTTAAGCTCATGCTTTTAAGTATACAATGTGGAACAGCCTAATGGAATAAATTCGGTAATAAATAAATAGGGGAGTAGTCGGAAAAACGCTCAGACAAGCCGATTGTTATTTTTAGTCAGTTATTTTTTTAAATAAAAACTTTTTATAGATGGTGTGTCATGTAACAGTGGCCAATATCAACTTTCCTATTTTAAATTCAACACCCTGTATATTTTTTGTACCTATTTTATGTACTATTCTATACCTTACTGTTTCGGAAATATTAAACGTTTTCCAATTTATGGCAAAAATTAACACTAACAAAATTGTTTGATTACAAAAAATCGCTTCAACACACTCAATACTTATTTCCCATTTAGGTCTTGATAATGAGAAAGTAAGCAAAAACCATTTCAGCGTTCCTTTTTAACCGACTTCAAAAAAGGAGGAGGTTATCAATTCGTCGCGATATTTTTTTTTTTTATGTATGTTCAGCGATTATTCTTTAACACGGTGTCCGATTTCAATTATTTTTTTTTTGTTAGAAAAGGGGTACTTCAGGGGTGGTCCCATATAAATTTAGTCGAAATCTAATAATTGGGTCCATGAGAAAATCCTCAAAGTCTTCATTTTTGATGTATGTTTAGCGATAATGCTTTACCACCTTGTCCGATTTATATGATTCTTTGTTTGTTAGTAAGGGGGTACCTCAGGGGTGATCCCATATAAATTTGGTTAAGATGTGGTGATGGCATCTGCACGTTTTTGAAGTCGGTTTTTTTTAATTTTTAATTTACACTTGTTACTGATATGAAATAAAAAAGCTATAGTTTTGTTTACTTTTGTGTCTGTTATCTGACTGAATGACAGTAGTTGTCAGTATTATAATCGTTTGAATTTACTTAACTGCATATCAGAAAAATGGTTCATTTAACAAAAATGCACAAAATAACAATTCTACAGATGATTTGGATATGGAGGTTACATGCGAACACAAATGGAAGTTGCTCACTTATTTCAAGAAAAATTTCCAAATTTTCCGCGTATATCCCAAAGGACAATTAGTAAAATATAGAAGCAATTTTGCGAGCATGGATATCTAAGGCAGATAAAAAAAACAGCTGTCAATGCAATAACTAATGAAACCAAATTCGATATTATGCTTGAGTTTCAGGAAAACTCACATACTTCTAGGCGACAAGCGGCCCCAGTGATCGATATTAGCCATTCATCGATTATTTGAACATTAAAAGAAAATAAAAATCCCTAAAAAATAATAGCAACTCAGGAGCCCATGGAAGATAATTTTGTTAGGAGAACGTAATTTCGTGAACAAAGGATGGCAATGTTAGATAATATGGGGATCCAATTAGAAAATGTCTTGTTTTCTGATGAGTGTACCTTTACACTTCACAGTCATGCTAATCATCAAATTGGCCTAGGGAAAATCCTCACTGCATGAGAGAAGAACATATGAAATACCCTAGAAAGGTTAATTTTGGGCAGGAATTGTTGGCGATCATATCATAGATTCCTTTTTCATTGATGGCAATTTGAATGGCAATAATTTATTTAGCACTGCTCCAAATTAATGTTGTGCCAACTTTAACGAACTTGTATCCCGATCCAGCAAGCCCACATGTTCTAGTGAATATGATATGGTTTCAGCAACATGAAGCTTCGCTCCATTATCAAATCAATGTCCAGCAGTACCTAAATCGAGTATATCCAACTGGGTGGATAGGGAGGCTAGGATCGATGAAATGGCCAGCACAATTCCCTGATCTGACATCATTAAACTTTTTCCTATGGGGATATGTAAAAAGTATTGTATTCAAAACTAAACCGATTAGTCGGTCACGCCTGAGATGTTGAGTAACGTTAAGAGACATTTTTATTTCAGATAAGGATGATGCCAAAAGGTTCGCGGCGGGCATTTTGAACATCTACACTAAGATGTGTTTTTTTTTTGTTACATTATTAAGAAATAAACAGTATTACTTATTAGTTTTTGGATGTGTTGTAACGAATTTCTGTAATCAAATAATTTTATTTCATTAATGTTATGTTTGCAATAAATCGGAAAACATTTAATATTTCCGAAACAGTTAGGTATAGGAGATAGTACATAAAATATGTCTAGAATTTTTTGAAGAATCCAAAAATTGACAAATATACGGGGTGTTGCATTTAAAATAAAAAAGTTGGTATTGGCCACTGTTACATGACACACCCTGTATAAAAAAAAATTGATAAAAAAAATGCGGAACTAAAAATACCAATCGACGTCTCCGAACACGCCCCCATTTATTTATTATCAAATTTATTCCATTTGGCTGTTCCATACTCAGAATATTAACCTTTTTTTTTGCTTGGGCACTTGGCCATTATTGAGCCAGTCGCGAAATGTATTATATAAGTTTAAATTGCATTATCACTCTAAATACATACATTCAATCATACACACTTTTGTCCTAAGCAAGAAAAGAAGAAAAATATATAAAAGAAGGTATGGCAAGCAAGGAATAAACAAAGGAAAACATTTCTTCTTGTGTAGGGGCCCGTAAAGACATTTTTTTTACACACAAAACTAGGCCAAGGAAAGGTAGGTATATAACAATTGGGTTAGAACCTATGTTGCAAGACTAATATTAATTACAAACATACTTTACTTTCATACACAAATTTTATCAAGAGGTCATAATTTTTTTTTTTATTAAGTGAGAGGAGATGGCAAATGTTAAATGGAGGAAATATATTATTTTTAAATAGATCTTGTATCAGATCTTGAGATTGCTGGGTATTTGCACAACTAAAAAAAATATGATTTAGATCGCCTTTCTCTTAACATATAGTACATATCCCCGAAAATGTGCTGGATAACATGCATGTCCAAATTTCAATCTAATGATAGTTGTGATATACTTTCGAAGAAGTGAATAGTTTTTAAACCAATGCACATTTAAAATTTTTGGATGTGTTTTTGAATATTGAGTTATAGTGATTTCGCAAAAGTCTGTCCAAGATTTTCTCCTATTTTTCATTTGACGTTGTTTCTCAATTGCAAAAGTATCCAAATTGCACAGCTGATAACTTGTCAGTGAGCCATTGGTAGTAGCGCTTTTGGCCAAAATATCTACATACTCATTATGTTTGAGCCCTATATGTGCTTTAACCCATATTAATTGAACCGTTTTAAATGTATTATGAATTTCGAATAGTATCTTTTTAATAAGCAAAATATAAGCATTTGATGAATTGGAAGGAAGTTTTGGGCTTTGATTAGATACCATAAGTGCAGTATTTTTATTAGATATTTTGAAGTATTTTATAGCTTCATTAACCTAATTTTATTCATATCGCCCATTATATTTCGTGTCGCCGTTAGCATTAGTTGTATTTAAACCGATAATGTCCGACAAGTTTCCACCGTTTCAGATCGGCCAAAAAAATTTATAAGGTATGATTTGTTATATAAAAAGTTTTAACATATTTTTATATTGATAAAAAAACCGTATTGTAAATCCTTCGTTAAATTTGAATAGTAATAGTTTTAGTTTTAATTATAAAATAATTTAACATTTAAAATATATTGCAAATTCGTTTTCATTTTCTCCGATCTTTCATTTCCTGTCAACTGAATTTTTAACTCAAATGAAAAACTTTCCTTAGATAAGCACCGTTAAGAAGCGAATGCATTATACGATTAGGCTAACGTCGACGTATTTCCATAGTATACTATTGTGTAGAGCACGCCTTTGTCTGTACCATAGTAGGCTATGTAATATCATTGTATAAAGAACTAATGTAATATCACCTTATGGAAGTTTCATTGGAGCGAAATGGATACTACCAATAGATGGCGCTAGTGAATTTGAATAAGTCGAAAGTTGCTATTTTTGAAGTGGGCGGACTTGAGGGTCCAGCTGAAATTTTTGTGGATAACGGAGACCGATGGGTTTTTATTTTTAGATGAAATTTTATTCACTCGTCATTCACTGTTTGGACTCTATTTCTAGGTATTGGTTGTTATTGTGCCTTAATGCGTTTACGGGTAGTAGGTATTCTGAATTATTTTTGTTTGTTTTTTATTACTGAATTATTTTACTGTTAATAAAGAACGAGTTCCCAACAAGAGTACGATTTATATAAAATAATTTAAATTATAGTCTAAATAAGTTTTTGGAAAGTGTCAAAAATGTTTACCGAATTCAGTAAAATGATACTGAAAAATACAAATAATATAGCCATTAAAAATTATTTTTGAATTTTCAACTCTAACACCCTGCATTTCTAAAACCGGTAATTTTTTTCTAAGTATAGGTATTTCGTTTAATTGTTCTATTTTTAATCAGAGAATCTTTAGTTCCGTACTATGTCCCATTCCTAATGATAAATTAGTTAACTAATAATTATTGTTTTAAAATTAGAATTAAAAATTTGTGTATTTATAACTGTTTTTAAATTAATAAAATAGAAAATATGCGTTTGTTTTACTTTTCCTTTTCCGAATGAATTTAAAATAAATTATATAATATAATTAATTGCAATAATAATACATTTATTAAGTGTTAAGAAAAATTGTATATTTAATTCAAATACATACATAGGTAGGTAGGTACCTACCTAATTACTTAGCATTGAAGTAATCATAAACAACAGGTTAGTTATTTAATCTGGTGCGTAGCAATATAACAAAAAATACCCTTAAGATGGTTGATAAATAATTTAAATAAATTCTTAATATTGAAGTATAGTCCTTCCATTATCAATTGCAGAACACAGTTATGTGGGGAATCATCAATATTTAATATATACGCACGGTACTCATGCCAAATTAAGAAACGAAAAATACTGTTTACTCTTCTTATACAAAGCGGTAAATATTAAACGAACATTAGTTGTTTACCAATGAAAACATCGAATCGTAAACTTAAATGCACTGTATTAGCCGAAGGTTTACGGAAGGCAGGTGTTCGAAAATATTCCTAGAAGACAGTCTGCGATATCAGTGGAGTACTGTCGTGCGGTGCGTTTTGTATGTGTGGTTGGATTAATTTAAATTTCTTTTAATAAATATAAATATGGCGTTCTTTAGACCATGGGCGAATGAAGAAAATGAAATTGCACAGTGTAGTGAGATTAAAGACAGGTATGACTTTAACGATAAGGATTAAGATATACAAACACAACAAGTTATTTTAAATATATTCGAATGTTTAAAAAAGGAAAATATTCAGCAGTCTGACAATGCGTTCATAATAACAATTACTGAATTAACTAAAGTAAATAAATTTTCCGTTTATCCGGTAGTCACGAAAGGGGTTGCTGTGGATTATTCATAAAACCGAAAAACATGTAAAGAAAAACTGAAATCAGTTGACAGAGCTACCCAAGATTTTATACTAAGGACAATTTATAGTTTATATAAGGAGAACAGGGTTCCGACATTGGAAGTAATACAGCAAAAGGTGGCAGATTTTCCAGGATACACTTATACCAGTTTGGAAACATTGCATCAAGTTTTGTCAGCATGTGGTTTTAAACACAAAAAATTGAATAAACAGATGGCAATCACCGAATCGTCAAGGATAGTTCAATGGCGACAAGATTATTTGCGTCAAAAAAAGGCTACAGAAGTTCTAATAGACACATAATTTATCTAGATAAAACATGGTTTGACAGTCACGATGTTGTAAATTTTGGTTGGGTTGGCAGTAGTAAAAATTGCTGTTTGAATGGGCCATGTTCTAAAGGGAAACGCATTATAATAGTACACGCTGGAAGCAAAGACGGTTTCGTGGCTAATGCTTTAATATTATCTGCTAAACAAATTAAAAAATGTGCAGCTGATTATCATGAAGATGTGACAGCAGAATTATTTAAAAAACGGTTTAATGAACAGATTTTACCTTACATTCCTCCACAGTCAGTAATCGTTATGAACAATGCATCCTACCACTCGCGGAAACTCCTTAAAATACCAAATAGTAGTAAAAAAGCTCAAATTTTAGCTTTTATGTCTGAAAAAAATATTCCTATTCCTGCCAGTGATAGTAAAAAAGGACCAACAAACAAAGAATTGCTTACTGTTATTAAAGGTATAAAGTTAGAAAAATGTATTTTATTGACAAGCTGTGCAAACTCTTCTCAGACTACCTCCTTACTATTGCATATTTAACCCTATAGAGTTAATATTGGCAAACTTAAAATCAGAATTACGAAAATGTAATCAGTCTCCAGAACTGAGTAAAGAAGTTGTAGAACTCGTAAGGAAAGTTCTAGCAGCAGACCGCCAGAGCTTTGGAAAAACTGTATTGAACATGTCATCAAAGAAGAAGATGAGTATGTAGTATTACCCTCTTTACAACCCATCATAATTCAACCAAATGATTACTCTAGTTCAGAGGATTCAGACTGCCATGATTATTTATAAAGATACTTTAGAATTAAATTGTTTTTTTTTACTTTTGTTTTATTTGCAACGAATTTATTTTCCTTTATGGTTTTTTCTTTGAAATTTCGGTTTCCAGAAAATAAACGAATGGGGTACAAAAAGGGTTCAGTTCACGTCTGGTACCCTGTTTAAACCAAACGCCCTTACAGGCAGGTACACTTTACTCGCTTTTTTACGTTTTATAATTTAATATTCAGTTGTAGCAAGTTAACGAGCTATAATGATTTTTTTTAAGTCCAAGTAAGATTACAATTAAGTGCATCTGTCTAAATAAGGGCGTATAATAACGTCCAATTTATAATTATGTCATTTCCTTTTAACGAATACTTTCTTGCATATGATATATATTAAAAGTATTAATAAAATAAATTTATAAAATGAGGTAGGTACCTACGCCTATGGCAGATCAAACAAAATTGTCGGTAAAGGTTCCGAACGAGTTTTAATGATCTGCAATTGATAATGGAAGAACTTATAAAAACAATGGGTTTTATGAGGATTATTTTTGTTGGTATTTCGAATAATTCTGTTGGTTAGGGAAATTGTAATTTTTATGAATAATTCTTGGTATAAGTAGATTGATGTGATTATTATCCGGAGATTTTTTACTGTTATATTTAAGTCCAAGCTAAAAATTTGTTTCTTTGAATAATATAACATAATAATATAACTATTTTTAAATGATTTTTTAATTTCTTTCTTATATTTAATATTTTTTCTACTTTTTCTAACAATAATCAATTTAAAATATCTACTATGGTTGAGCCAAAATATTTAGTAGGGGAAGTTTTCAATTTTATATAAACATATTGTGTGTGGCGAAACAGTAACCTTTATTTCTTAAAACAGGAGGACAATGTTACTTGAAAAATGTTTATAGAATCAATATTTACCATCAAATCCCAGACCCGGACACATTTTGTTTTTTTAGCAATACAAGAGAAGCAGAAGTGACATTTTTAGAAATGAAATTAATTTCAACAAATTTATTTGAGATCATGTAGAAAATTATTCATTATTAAAGAAACCTTTATTATTCATATTATTCATATTGCATATTCCAAAAAAGCTTTAAGTAAAAGTTTGTGGATAAATGAAATAAAAATTGCAATGCCACTATCACTATTTTATTTATAAAGAATAATTGAAATACTTTAAAAAACGACCCTATTCTAAAGAAAGGTTTGAATGTTGTTACAACTGAAAGTTTTATTTTAAAATTTAAAATGTTTTTTTGGTGACACAAAAAAATATTTACGAAAACATACCACATATTCCAAAATTAGCCGATATAAGTAAACTTACCTCAGTACCAAGTTAATTAGTTTGATCGCTAGAGGGATGTGAAAAAGAAGAAGAATTGCAATCTGAGTATAACACTTTTATATCTGACGACATTATTTTGTTACATGATAATTTAATAATTCACGTGAAGAAGCTATGGAATCAAAAAGAGGAATGGGCTCTGTGTTTTACAAGTGCTTTATCAACAATGGGACAAAATAAAAATAACTATGCCGAGGCATCTATAAGAATTTTTAGAGATCTTATCCCGAACTTTGTAAGGCATTTAATAGTTGCGCTTTGGTTGAATTTGTCTGTAACGTATTTGAAAATTATCAAAAATAGTATATTATGCAACGATCATGTAATGATGGTTATTAATACACGAGCATTAACCGGGATACGAAACGAGCCAAAGGCGAGTTTCGTATGGTCTATGCGAGTGTTTTAATAACCATTACATGAGAGTTGCATACGCTATTTTTTCTACACCCGATAAATAATCAAGACCTATAAATATTATATTTATATTGGTATTGAACACAATAACAGTAATTACTCGTATTTCTATAAAAAATTCTACAAAATTGTAATTAATGGTATTACTTCGGGTATTGGTATTTCCCTAGATTTTTGCTGCAAAATATTTTGTACTGTATTTTCTGCTTTCTCCGATATGTGTGGAAGAGTCTTCTATATCGCTGATATGAGACATTTTAATATTATAATTATCGAAGTTTAGCTATCTACGAAAATTTAATACGTTTTGACAACTAAAACAATTACATAGAAACCTAGGACAAACGTCAAACAGCATGCTTGATTGAAAAATAGTAGGTTTCTATTGATTAAAAATCTGTATCGTAATGAAAAATCTGTATCATAATGGGTATCATTATGAAACGGATTATGGGCATATAAGTGCATTATTATAATACGGGTGTAGAAAAAGACATTTATTGCGAATTAAAGAAAAAACAAAAACGAAGATATTCACAATAAATTGTGTTTAAAAGCAAAATATTTTAACGTAAAGCAATATCAAGAAACTTTTTACGGAGTTTGTTCGGAAAAATACAATTTAATTTACAATGTATGTACTGAGACGGCCACCTGTGATTGCCAAATAGCTAAGGGGGAAGATTTTGTAAACATCTCTGTCCTGTGGAACTTTACTTATCTTTCTTTTTGCCGTCCACTCCATTACTGTCAGTTGAAGTTGAGGACCGAAAAGAGTTAGCACGAATTGCATTATGTGAGGAAATACCGACAAAATTTTTTGAAGACATGATGGTAGCTCCTATCGACGAGTACTAAAAACAATGCAAATCTTCTGGAATAGAGGGAAATTATTCACAAGAATAAGAATTGCAAGAAAATTTGTAAAATGTAGCTGCTAGCATTTAAGATCTTTATACCGATGAACTTTCGCAAAATATTACAAGAATTTTAAAAGTAATTGAACAAAATAAATCAGTATAAATGAACAATGGCGTTAAAAAGGTTATTAAAAATTAAGTAAACTAACGACCCTCTCGGAAATAATAAGCTTTTTCATAATATTAAAAGCGTACAAAGACAAAGGACTATATGAGTACAACCCACCTCTATAAGTCGCAGAAGAGTTCGACCTCAAATGACTTCGGGGACTTAATCAGTACAAGCTGGTAGACGAGCAAATTCCTCAACCATTAAAAGGAAGCCTAACTGTCTGAGATCCCTGTGGACAAATGTTATAATTAATAGACCCTAAGCTTAGTCTCATTATGTACCTACTCGTCCACAGCAATAAATATTTACTTATTTAATCTGATGATGTTTATTTTGTTTCGTAATAATATTTTATAATCTTTATTTTGTTTATTAAAATTAAATGGACAACATCCAGCTTTTAACCATTTAAATCGCCAGGACCTGACGGTATCTATCCAGCTCTACTTCAGTGGACCCTGAAAGAACTCACACAGCACTTAGTGGGTATATTCAGATCCTCATTGGCTCTGAGGTATATCCCCAAAAAATGGAGAAAGGTAAAAGTGGTATTTATACCCAAACCTGGAAGGATGGATTATACTATCCCAAAAACACACCAACCAATTAGTCTGACATCGTTTTTCATGAAGATAATGGGAAAACTAAAAGAAAGGTACATAAGGGATGCGGTGATTACAACAACACCACTACACCCAAACCAATATGCATACACCTCAGGCAGATCTACTGATTCAGCCCTTCATCTAGCTGCTGGCCGGATAGAAAGATCCGTGGACAATAAGGAGTCCGCTTTGGGTGTTTTCATAGACATAGAAGGTGCTTTTGATAAAACCATCTTCCCAAAGATAATAAACTCACTAACCAACAGGAATTTTCCACATATGGTTAGTGGGCGGATACATAACATGCTCTTAAAGTGAGCAGTAAACATCAGTGTAGAAGATGTGAACATAAGAGGCTTGGTTGCGAGGGGATGTCCACAGGGAGCGGTGCTATCACCTCTACTGTGGAATATGGTCCTCGAAATTCTCAGCAGCCACCTCAATGACTTGGTCATTCTGCAAACAGGAAATTTTGAGAACATACTCTGCGAAAGAATGCAAGTAGCTCTAAAAATTATTGAACAGAGGTGCAAGGACCATTCACTGTCTATTAATCCTAAGAATACCTAAATGGTCCTTTTCACAAGGAAAATGATGAAAATGGAATTAAAACCTCCAGAACTCCTAAACACATAAGTTTTGCAACAGAGGTGAAGTATCTAGGTCTTACCTTTGACATCAAGTTAACATGAAACTCGCATTTAGAAAACATAGTTAAAAGAGCATACATTACTTATGCCGCCGAACCGTTGGGCGCAGAGTCGTCGCATGGACTTACATGGCTATCACAAGACCTATTCTAACATACGGTGCAGTTGTCTGGGTACCGAAGACTCAAAAATTAACAGCTGTGTATCCGTAACCTAGAATAAATTCAAAGAACAACATGTCTCAACATAACAAGAGCGATGGAAACAATACCGACCAGAGCCATGGAAGTCTTTCTTAGTCTCACTCCCCTTTATATTGTTACGCACAATTTATTTCAATTTAACTTTTACAATAACTACAATTCAACTTTAACAATAACTATCCAACTAATAGCATTAACGTTTAACGTCTATCATAAAACTGAACTCTGATGTCAGGTCGTCGACTTATATAGCTTGCCTCGACCTTCTAAAATCTCGAACAATCCGGACTGCTCTTTGACAAGGAATGACATTTCGAGACATTTCTGAACTATTCTATTCTTTATATACTCGTACCTTTACTTATGATGACTGCAGCACGATACAGGGTGCTGGGTAACAATATTTACATCAAAGTGATTGCTCTGATGACAATGACACGCCTCCGCACGGTTGGAATAGAACCTGATGTAGGATCTGGTGAGGCGAAACGTCGCTTTTGGCAGGAGGTGCTCGATACTGCTTCAAGCGAACATGGACTTTATCTCACCAAGATATATCTTCCATAAGCCATAAAAAGTTATAATAGAACAAATAGGAGAGCCAGAAGTGGCAGGTACGATTCATATCTACACCGACGGTTCTAAAACATAAGAAGGCTCAGGATGTGGAATATACTTCAGATTCTTAAACCCAAACATAAAATGAACTGTGAGCAATAGTGTCAATGTAGTTCAAACAGAGCTAACGGGGAATCTCATTGCAACAAAAGAAATAACCAGAAACAATATCACTGAAATTAACATCCTCATCTATACAGATAGCAGACAAGCACTACTCACCCTGAACAGACCACGAAATTACTCAGGGTTAGTACTAGCATGTCACGAAGCTTTGACCAAAGTATCTATCAACAATGTGGTAACCTTAAGATGGATCAAAGGTCACGCCACATCGAAAGGTAACCGTTTTGCTGATTCACTAGCCAAGAAAGCAGCCAACCAAATACTTTTTGGACCTGGCAATAAAGGACTTCTATACAAGGGAAGTGCAACCAACTTGACAAAATAAAATTGACACTAATGACATAAGAAATCGGGTCACATAAAGAGGCTGTTTTTTAGTTTGCTTTTTGGTTTTTCCTATCTACTTTCATGCCATTTGCATACCTTGTTGTACCCGTAACGTGAAAAGGACTTTTTATTTTAGGGTATTTTACATTTAAAGGTTGAAACATTTTGTCATTGTCAGCTGTCAATTATGTTGATGATAGAACACAGGCGTAACCATAGATGGGCACAACGTAACTAGTATTGTGTGTTGGTTGTATATTGTATAGAACTTGTATTCGTTGCAGCAGCATTTTGCAATCGACATAAATATGTAAAACCAAATGACAAAAAATGTTTCAAGAAAGCAGGAGAAACACAAATAGACTATTAACAACAAAAAATAAAATACAATGCTACGCTTATGTTTTGACATTATCGACAGCTAATATTGACAAATGTTTTCAACCTTTAAATGTAAAATACCCTAAAATAAAAAGTCTTTTTTACGTTACGGGTACAACATGGTATCTAAACGGCATAAAAGTAGATAAGAAAAACCAAAAATTTAACAAAAAAACAGCCTCTTTATGTGACCCGATTTCTTATGTCATTAGTGTCAAAAAAATTTGTCAAGTTGGTTGCACTTCCCTTGTATAGAAGTCCTCTATTCTATTTGCCTGACAAAATCGGTAATGACAGACCTAATTAAAGAACATTCCCTTGTAAAATTAAAGGAAAGATGGGATGAAACAAGAAACTACAGGGTTGCCAGGGAGCTTTTAAGGTATTCTGACGACACTGCAGCAAACAAATACTTGACTATGACTAGACAAAATCTGCGCCTATTCATAGGCATTCTGACTGCTCATTTCCAAATACAAAAGCATCTCCATATCATGAGGCTGTCAGAATCCGCACTCTGCAGAGGGTGCGAATAAGAAGATGAGACCATCGAGCATATCCTTCAACTGCATTAAATCTGTAGGCTGGCTCACGAGCTAGGAGGTGCCCATCATCTCACAATGGTTTTAATGAGCCCTATGTGCCGTGGCGGTAGCACACACTCCACACGTTACAGATACAGACGGTAGGCGTTAATAATTCGTCTCACTTTATTTATATCAGGCGCTAACTCTTCTCTCATGTATTTGTCTCGGCGCAAATTTGTCGCAGTAAATTTGTCATGCGCGAAATTGTGTAATAATTGGCATTATTATTAATTGAAAAAATCTAAAGAATTTACCAAAAATTCTAAACAAGTATTTAATGTTTAAATTAAATAATTAAAAAAGACACTTATGACAATGAAACAAACCTTTAATTTATTAATCTACATTGAACGTAACATTGTTAAATACAATCAACAGTCACATAAATTTTGGTTTATATAAAAAGGATCAGTTGGAAAACTCGCAGTCGGGTTCGGACTAAGGTTCAGAATTTTCGCCCCTTGGGCGAAACCCTGGTTTTGTATTGTAAAGTAAAGTGTAGAGTATAGTTTTTGTGTACGATGTGACTTATGGGTAAATATTTTAACTTAATTTTACAGTAATTTTGTTTAATAATATTTGATTAATTGATTTACATATAAATGCCAATTTTACATTTTCGTCTCGAATTATATTTTATGCATATCTTTATTACTATTAGTTATAGTGCATTATTCCCTAAATGGGATTTTGTTCATTTTTTCTTAAGACTATTTGTCAAGTTTTATAGTTATTGTTAATATACATTTGTTAATGTTTTAATACTTATTATTAATTTCTCCTCCCTTTCCAAACCAGCAAAATACTCCGAGCATTTGAGAAGCCTCGGCGTTTCTGTTCCCTTAGGACTTAAAGAGTCTAAAACTAGTTGCCAAGAACCGCTCGACATATGCTATTAAGGGATGTTTTTTTGTATTTTATTATTTTTTCTTTATTTTTTTTGCCACTGGCGAATGGATATTCCTTCAGGACTCCAGGACCCTTTGGCTGGTGACGTCGCTGCCCTAATCCCTTAATAGTATATTAACAACAGTAGCTAAAGACCCATCAGTAGTTACAAATGGTCTTTAGGCTAACTGGTTGTTACAATTGTTCCGTGCTAAAGTGGGTTGGATCCTAAAAGTGAGAAAAACGGAGCTAAATTTTAAACATTTTCTTTACATAGGGGTTGTTGGAATAGTTCAATTTATTACGCATTATTTCAATAAATTAAAACTATATATCTGGTTCGTTACGCGCTATTATGTCCATGCACTATTTTGTCCTGCGCTATTTTGTCCTTGCGCTATTTGGTCCTTGCGCCATTTTGTCCTGCGCTATTTTGTTCTCCGCTCTTTTGTTCAGCGCTATTTTGTCTTTGCGTTATTTTCCCTGCGCCATTTTGTCTTGCGCCATTTTGTCCAGCGCTGTTTTGTCATTGATACTAAAAATACATATATTTGTGAAATCAAATAGACCTTTTTCTTTTTCTACCTTTTAATATAATAATTTTAATTAATATCGAATTGTTACAGGGTATTTCGGTATTTTCCGTGATTGTAGAACAATTTTCCTTTTATGGTAGGTTTATTACTAAAGTAAAACTCTTTTGATTTTAAATTATTATCTGTCCCATTATTCAAATCATTTGAATTAGCCGCTCATTAAACAATTACTGGGAGTCCAGATATTATTCTTATATTTCAAACGCACTTGTATTTTAATTTGGGATTGATTGCCGACATGAAATTATCTAATTGAATAAGAAATATACATACCCATGTAAGCCGTTCACAAGAACTGCTACTGGGTATTTAGGTGTCTTATAAATTTTAATTTATGCTTTATTTAAAAGAGCCCCTCATGGAAATACCACTGGGAGTTTAAAAGTTATTCAGGAATATATGTGGAGATGGTATTTAATTTAATTTAATTTAATTGTGCTTAAGTTCATTTTATTTTATTACCAAAGTAAACCATAGTGCGGATTTAATTTAATTATATAGTAGTTTATTTTATTACCGATATAAACCGCAATGTGTTTAATAAGCAATATATATACACATTTGAGTCGAATGAATGAGTCCATCATCAAATTTCTTTCAAGTATTTCTTCCGGTATTCGTGGTCATAAAAGTATCTTGTTAAAATTGAGCTTTTGTACCTGGCCGTTTGCCAATTTTCCGTTAAATATATAATTTCTCAACTAATCACGCCAGTCACTTAAATAAGTCGCTCATTGGGCTACTACTGGTTCTAAAAGACCAGAAGTACGATTAACTGCTTGAATTTAAGTTAAGAATATTTTAAGCCCTGTATCTCCATCTAGCAGTGTTTACCTGGCACTTGAGTGTTTTCCGATGCTTATACGTCACAACTAATTACAAGTTTTCGACACCGAGAAAACATTTTACAGTGTGTTCCTTTTATCAGTGTCATGAAATTGTCACGCTCAACAAATAACACGCTATATAAAATACACATTTTCTATTTTAATTATAAATTCGTAAAATAAATTACATAATTCAGCCTAATATTTTATAAATACTGTTTAAAGTCATCATGACTGAAAGGCAATATACGTGACAATGTCAAGAGCTACGGAATCTGTTACAAGTATGTGATCTATTTTTTGGTTTTATTGGCACGAATAGGACCCGTTATGTCCTAGAGGGTAACTAATGAATATATTACTAATGGCTGCGATCGTGTAAGCTCTACAGTTTCTTAAACTTGCCTTCGTAAGTCCATAAATATATAAGGGTTATGCTCTTGGAACCAAAATTTAACGCGCCTTTGTAAACAATTTTTCTCAAAACAAATATATTATAACTTTACAAAATTGGACGCAACCCGACATATACAATATTGCTTTAAATCTGTAATAAATATAAAAAATAAACTTACTAACTTTAATATCTCACACAGGAATCAATAATATTAACTTATTAGTTTAAACCGCGATTCAACCTTTCGCTCGATCGAGATCCATCAAAATTAAAATTTTTGGATTTAATGAAATTAAAACATATAACGAATATTCTACATATTTTTTTAATATACAGAACAAATGAAACTGAAGAACAAATAAACATAAGATAAAACAACACTTGCTAAGCTTAAAAGAACCAATAACAGTCTTCGTCAACACAAAACACATTTTCTATACATCATTATTGATGGATAATTATGGTTTTGCCAATCAAAATATAGCTTTTTAATATTACTTAAAAGTATATTTTTGTTATTTTTGATTATAGAAGAAAATTCTTTCAATCAGAGTTGTTTGTGATGTTATTCTCTATAATTCATATACGTAATTTTTTTAATACATGGGCCATAATGGAGAAATTTGAAGGAAAGTGCAAAATTTGATTTTTTCAGTATTTTTGTTGGCAATCAAGTTATAAAATAATGTTTTGGATAATTTTTATCTGTAATTCATTTTTTGATTTGATAGACCCCACTAAATATTTACTTTACGGAAATATTTGCAGTTTTCCTCAAATTTCTCAATTATAATCCATTTTAGAGAAATAATTAAATAACTAAAATTATAGAAAATAGTATCACTAACAACTTTTTTAAAGAGAGTTTTCTCCTATAAGAGAAATGCACCTGAAAGTAGAAAAAAAATCCTATTAAAATGACCTACGGCCATATTTTGATAGGCAACCCAGAAAATCCGTATTTCTCTGTCAACATTTATCTCTAAAAGACTGTAAGCATATTTTATTTATTAGAATATGCATCATTGAAATGACACCTACTGTGGCATTTTCCTAGTACCGTAAAACCAAAACATTTATTGTCTGTACAGCATTAAACTCATTAAACTTTACTAGGTTTTCACTGGCTCTATTTCGACCCTTGTCCCCTAAATCAATAACCCTTAGAAATAGTTTCTCTTAACGTAATACTAGTAATTTCTGGATTTCAGTTTGACGTATTGAGTCGATTCAGAGCACATATCCAGTATACTCCATTTCGTACATCAAGAATAGTCTTTAACATAGCTTTAGGTTCAAGCGCAGCCCTGAAAGAATTTGGAAATATTATGAAAAAATGCTCCCCCACCTGGCAATCTTGTCTTTTTTTGTGATTTGGACCATTTGGTCAGCTACACGTTTTTAATCTATTTTGCACTCTGTTTTTATTACTTTTTCTTTACAGCAACATTACACTTCCTTTAATTTTATCACTTACTGCGAAAACGTACATTGTACATATAGTTTGTTCTTTATCACTTGATTTATTTTTTATTTATATCTACACAGATGTTATCAGTTAACATTTTAAAAATAGGTGTTTTACAAAACGACTGAAACTCGGCGGAATGTCAACCAGAGGGTAATCTGATTTAATTGACAATCTGGGTACCTATCCTTGACTAGTGCGTTTAAGCGCTCGCTTTGAATAGATGGGAGTGGTTCAATGCGAAGACGCATTAAAAATCGTATTCCTAATTCTTCGTATCTGTGCCTTCGCATTCCTCTTTTATAAATACGAATAGCAACTCGGCAACCATGTATGATCGACAAAAATTTATGTTAAATTGTCTGCTGGAATGGGGAGTCAAAGTTCACAACGCTTCTTTTGTGATAATGATTCGCAAAAAAAGAAATAGTAATATTAGTAATGGTTTTGAGCATGAAGTCGTGGTTTTAAATAATGTTTTTTGATCTACTTTTTGGCTATACCTAAATAGTTTGCAGCGTTATAAAATGGAAAATATTAGTAAAAAGACATATATAATGAACTATAGTTAACCGAAACAATCTGATCAGAAAGTCTAAAAAGATCTTTCCTATTATTATAAACTCTTCGAGGATAATTATTGGTCTTTTCTAATTCGTTTAGTAATAAGATATTTAAAAAAATTCTATTTGTTATCATATCTATAGGCCACGATCAATTTATGAAACAAAACAAAAACACGTAGGAATACTAAAATGTGCATCCAGTTAGACCTTCGCAAGCTCTTTGGACCTACGTATTTGAATGCGAAGAGCAAAGACCCACTTGCTGTCAAATGAGCATCCGCAATATAAATTCGAACGACCAAGAATAGCTACAACACGCATTTGAGCAAATACGCATTCGTATTTAGTTAATGCGCTAGCCAGATAGTAGAATAATGGAAGGTAAACGGAAATTTGAAATTTGGCCGCTATTTATGAAACGCCTAGGCAATTTATAAACGACGGGTTTTGTAATCTGGCTACGACATATACATTCTTTTTTCGGTTTTGTATTTTAAAGATTTGTCGTCTAGGTGAACAAGTCATATTTTCTATTATACAGGGAGTATCGAAATAAACGTTTAATTTGTTCTGTATAAAAATACCGGTTTAGCTATTTAATTTTTTTTTATTGTTTTACCATTGCATTTAAACAATTGATTTACTAGAAAAGTTATTTTTCATTATACAGGGAGTGAGGTTATCACCACACTAGTTATTTCATATGTTATTCTATTGTTTGTCTATTGTATTTAAAATAATTTATTTAGCAGTAGAATTATTTTCCACTATACCGGAGGTGCCGTTAGTGCCGTTTAGTTATTTTATATTTTCTTTTCTTGTTTAGCTATTGTATTTAAAATCATTTATTTGGCAGAAAAATGATTTTCCACTATACCGGTGGTGCCGATAGTGCCGATTAGTTATTTTATATTTTCTCTTATTGTTTAACCATTGCATTTAAACAATTTATTTGCTAGCAAAGGTATTTTCCACTATACAGGGAGCGCCGTAATCACCGTTCTTTTTATTTCAAATTTTCTTTTGATGTTAGCTATTGTATTTAAATAATTTATTTCGTAGGAAAATTATTTTCTGATACCAGCGGTGTCAATATTGCCGTTTTAATTACTTCTTATTTTCTTTTCGTTATTTAATAATTGTATTTAAATAATAATTTATTCGATAAGAACATTTGTTTCTGTTATAGATGGAAAGCAAAAATTAACGTTTAATTTATTCCGAATCAAATGAGTAATAATTGTCGTTTTAATTGGTTTATATATTTTTGTTTTATTATTTAACTATTGTATTTAAATAATTTATTTGCTAGAATTGCTATTTTTATTTTACAGGGAATGCTGAAATTAATGTTTAATTTAATCGGAATCAAATTGATAATAATTACCGATTTAATTAATTCATATTTTGTTTCTATTATTTAACCCCTGCATTTAAACAATTTATTTGAGAGAAAAGTTATTTTTTAATATATCGGAGACGCCGATGCTGTACCCCAAGTTGCTATAGTGTTTTATTTTATTCTTGTAAATATATGTTGTTAATAATATCTGTGTTTCTTTTCTTTTACCATCGGCTCTCAACCGTTTTATTTCAGGATACCGTAGGGTATGAGGTGCAAGCTAGAATAGTGTCGCTTATTATAATTTAGTGGCTAGCACGTTAGCGGTGACCGCCTGGAGAAAGCTTATACAATATAAGCTGTAGCCTGGAGGTATTTTTAACTCCACTGAGTTTATCTTGAGTGCACTCTGGTTTACTAAAGGGTCGCAGAGCAAAGTGTGTTAACAAAACTGGCGGCTAAGTAGCTCTTATTCCAAATTCACCATCTCAGCACCACATAGACTGTCACACTAAAGTGACTCTAGAATTTTTAATTTTCAATAACATAACTATGAAAAATTCAATTTAATTTTTCCAATTTCTCACAATCTATATTTAATTAAAGTACCTTGTGTTATTTTTGCTAACACATGTAATTTTTAGATTTGTTTTTGTTTGATTTTTTCTTCACCAGTTCAGTTATTCCGTCATTTCTTTTGTAAAGCAATAGCCATTAGCCATAACTGTATTATTCGGACGCATTACCAATGCATTGTAGCCACTATGCGGCAAGTTTCTAGTCTCACACTCAATTAGACTTCCTTTGAAGTGTCTAATGTAATTGATATGCAAACCGGACCATTTGCATGAAGTTATGTCTTTATTACGAGAGCACAAATTTTACTCCGAACTCAACTCCCAAGCAATAAGGAATCTAAAGGAGAATCTATTCATATACACACAAGTATCGTCAGCAAACCGGTAATATCCTAATTTACTTTGCCGTGCTTCCAGCGACGTCTAAATCAGCGTTTGAATTTGATGTTGGTTTAGATGAACTTGATTTTGAGGAACTTACTTACCTTAACATATTTCCAAGGCAACATGCATTGAGTATATTAATAGAATAAATAGAAATAACAGTTTAATATTATTTAACAAAACTGATGAGTCTGGCATGTAAAAAAGCCGCTAATAGACTAGTGTGCTAAATGTCTTACGAAAGTTGTATATAGTTAGAATCAGCCAATTTCTAAAAAGAAGGGTCGAGTATAGGGTTGCTAGATTTTCATAAGTGAAAAGCGTGACAACTGTGACAACCGTGACAGCCGTAGCAACCGTATCAACCGTGACTAAATAAAGAACATTAAATTCAAATACCAAGCATTTTATAAAATCAGATCCTTTTTTGTGAAACTGAAAAAAAAAATCCTCAGCCTATATTTTTTTGTAAAAATGAGGGTTCTGTACCCGGAGATTATTTTTTTGTATAAATCCGGTGGTTTCTTCACAGCTTTAAATTAAAAAGCGTACCATTTGCATAAAAATAGTGGAATTTTCGTACTGTGGCATTGCGCGTACAAGCAAGTCAAAAAACGTGGCAAATACGCCAAAAGCGGGACGTCTACCAACACTAGTTGTGTATAGAAAATTTTTCTAATTTTGACCTATAAAGCCACTTTTTTTAATCACAACGAGTATCAAAGTAATTTACCTTATGTACCTAATTCAGTTCAAATTATGTAACTGGTTTCGAAAATTTCATGATGTCACTAGTTTAAAATCAATATATCGAATGAAGGAAGGTTGGCTATGTAAAAATATATTTAGTGAACTTTAGTATCTAATAATTATAGTTCATACGGTATTTTAAACTGTCTTGATCCATCCTACATCTTAAAAAATTATTAAAAACACTGTTTTACTCAATACACGACACTGATAAGACTATCTAAAAACATTCATATCCATGTGTGCAAAATAATCCGATTTATTGAAAACTAACAAGTTTTAACAAGGAAATTAAACCTGTTTGTGTCATATGATTTAACGTTTATCAATAATAACTAAAGGTAAACCATATTTCTAATGTAGGACACGACTGGCAGAAACATAAAATAATGTCTGGGAATTAAATCCAAGAAGAAACTTAAAAGACGACTTTTTGCCTCTAACATGCCTTGCATAATAATATCAAAATTGTATTTTTGTTTTGTTTTTGGGAATCATTTCACATTTTTTTTATACTTTTTCGTAACCAAACTGTTTTCTATGGTTAAATAAATTTTATGAAATAATGTCTTTTATATCATATATTATTTTCTAGACAAAATTTACAAAAGTTCCATCAAAAATGAATTTTCATTTATATTCATCATCACATATATTGCTCTTGTGGCACCATCAATAATACAATTTCGAATTATAAATATCATATGCCTTGCCAAAAATAATAATCAACCCAATTTGGCAATAATTTATAAACAGACTATAAAATTATTATCGAAAATCCAAAAAAGATTTTTTTTAAATTTGACACCCTGTTGTGTTTAATTTTCAGTAATTTATGAAAGAAAGTTGAGCCAAATCGTAATATTTTGAAGTCAACACTACCATTACCAGTCGGCCATTAATTTCGGACCATCCTGTATTTATTAGATAATTGGGTTATAAATATGAAGACTAGAGTCTTCATAGTTATAAAATAAGGCTACTGGCGAACCAAGCCATAGAAAATTTTAACACTCGGTAATACAACCACGACTATACGTGAGTTTAGATTAATGACAAAAATATAGAAAATCACTAACCACTAACAAATTAAATTTAAACAAAGTTTTAGATAAGGTAGTAACAAATTCTAATTCACATAGTTTTACTTAATTCAAAATTAAGATGATTTATTTAAAAGCACACTTATCTTTTGTACAGGAGGTAGTAATATAAGGAATGTGATTTGTATGGTATGCTTCAGGACTTCTTTAAAGGGATTCGGGATCCTTATTCTTAATTTTGTACTTGAACGATATTGAGAAATTTGGTATTCTAACTTAACTCGAAATGTGTCGATCTTCTATAGTTGAACCAAACCACGGTCTTCAGATTGCACCAAACTCTTAGGTATAAAAACCATAAAACTTCTAGATATAAATTCACATAAACTGGCTTGATATAGATCCAAATAAACCGTCTAGATATAAATCTCCATAAACCGTCTAGATATAAATCTTTATAAACCGTCTAGATATAGCCAATGGTTACAAAATCAGACGGCCAATAAGAATATTAAAAATCAATTAGTACATCGGATGACCAAGATATATTAAAAATTAAATCAACTTGATTCGTTGTCAGATTCAAATAAAATGAAATAGGAACTTTTGACACAAGGCCTAAACGACAAATGACATTTAAGTAGAGATCATAGCAAATTACGGTTCCAACCGTTACAAACATTAATAAAATAAAATTACTTGATTACAGAAATTCATTACAACACCCTCAAAAACTAATAAGTGATACTGTTTATATTTTGATAATGTAACAAAAAAAACATCTTAATGTAGGAGATGTTTAAAATGCTCGCCGTAAAGCTCTTGGCAGCATCCTTATTTTAAATAAAAATTGTTTCCTAACATTACTCAACATCTCAGCCGTGACCGATCTAATCGCAAGCGTTGTTCGTCTTCGTAAGTTAGCTAAGTCTAGCAGTTCAGTTTTTTACACAACGCTTTTGACATATCCCCATAGAAAAAAAGTCTACTGATGTCAGATCAAGGGATCGTGCTGGCCATTTCATCAATTCTCGCCTCCCTATCCACAGATTTGGAAATACTTGATTAAGGTATTGCCTGATATTGATTTGGTAATGGTGCGGTGCTCCATCTTGCTGAAACCACATCATATTCGCTGGAATTTATGGGTTTGTTATAACAGGATATAAGTTCGTTAAAGTTAACACATTATTTTGGAGCAGTGCTAAAGAAATATCACCACTCAAATCGCCATCAATGAAAAAGAGACCTATGTTCGCCAAGATTTCCTGCCCAAACATTAATTTTTCCAGGGTATTGCGTATGTTCTTCTATCATTCAGTGAGAATTTTTCCTAGACCAGTAGCGGCAATTTTAACAGTGCATGACAGTGAAGTGTAAAGGTATACTCATCAGAAAACACAACATGTTTCAATTGGATCACCATAGTATTTAACATTGTCATCATTTATCCAGAAAATTGCGTTTTTCTATCAAAATCGTCTTCTATAAGCTGCTTAGTTGCTTTTATTTTATACGGATGTATTTTATTTTCTTTTAATGTTAGAATAATCAATGAATAGCTAATATCGAACATTGAGGCTGCTTGTCGACTAGAAGTATGCGGGTTTACCTGAAAATCAAGCATAATGTCCAATTTGGTATCATTAGTTATCGCTGTTTCTTTATCTACCTTACATGTTCAAGCTTGTGAAACTGGTTTTCTATTTTACTAATTGTCCCTTGGGATAAACGCGGCAAATTTTAAAATTTTTCATGAAATAAGCGAGCAACTTCCATTTGTGTCTGTATGTTATCTCTATGACCAATCATCTGTAAAATTGTTATTTTGTGCATTTTTTTCAAATGGACCATTTTTCTGATATGCAGTTAAGGAAATTTAAATGACTATAATACTGACTACTACTATCATGCAGTCAGATAACACTTTGCTAAGGTCAGACGTTGTAAACAAAACATTTAAAGTATAGCTCTTTTTATTTCGTATCAGTAAAAATCTGATGTGTCCAACACATGACTTTCCTATCTAGTTATTATAGGCTTTTTCCGGTTATTTTGTACAACCTATTGCAGCACCTCTGAGGATAAACTAAATATATACACATTTTCCACATAGATCTACCTCGAAACATTTTTCTATAGGTATTCATTGAAAACGAAAATACTGAAAAATTTAAATTTTGCGCTTTTCCTCCCATTTTTTCATTATGGTCCATTTTAGAAAAATCATGTATAAACAAAAATTATAGAGAATGATATCGCAAACACCTTTTAATTTAACAATTTTCTTAAAAATCAGAATTTTCCACATTTTGTCCAATTTTTCGAATGCGGACCATTTCAGAAAAATTTGACATAATACAAAAATTATAGATAATAATATTAGAAGTAACTTTTATTTAATCAATTTTCTTCTCAAAACATAAATAACAGATATATTCCATAAAATATAAAAACGGCCTCCCATAAAGTACCCTCCAGATGTTCCGATTTTGTCCAAAATCTAATCATTTTACGTCAGGCCGAAATAAAACTTAAGTTTAAAATTTAATGTTTTTTCCTTTATCCGTTTTTGAATTTTCTTCAAAATTCGAAATTTACACATTTTCTCAAATATCTCGAATACGGTCCGTTTTAGAGGAATTATGTAAAAAATAAAAATTATAGAGAATTATATTACAAACAACTTTTATTTAAATAATTTTTTTAAAAAAAATATTTTTTTTTACATTTTGTCAAATTTCCCGAATACGGACCATTTTAAATTTTTTTTGTAAAAAATAAAATATATTTATAACAAAATTATAAGTAACTTTTATTTAAAGAATTTTCTTCTCCAAACGTAAATAACAGATATTTTCTATAAAATATAAAAATAACCACCAATAAAGTACCTCCCCAGATGTTCCGACTCTGCTCAAAATCTAATCAGTTTATTGGACGCCAGAATAAAGCTTAAGTTTGGATTCAGGGGGCCCCAAAACGTAAAAATCCGTCGAAAACTGGAGGTCGAAAAAAATCACTTTCCTTATCTGTATACAGATAGGAAAGTAAAAAAGAACGTTGAAATGGTTTTTGCTTACTTTCTCAATATCAAGACCTAAATGGGAAATAAGTATTGAGTATGTTGTAACGAATTTCTGTATTCAAACAATTTTATCTTGTTAATGTTAATTTTTGCAATAAATCGGAAAAAAATTAATATTTCCGAAACAGTTTAGTATAGGGCATAGTACATAAAATTTGTCTAGAATTTTCAGAAAAATCCAAAAATTAAAAAAATATACGGGGTGTTGCATTTAAAATAAGAAAGTTTTTATTAGCCACTGTTACATGACACACCCTGTATAAAAAGTTTTTGTTACAAAAATGCTAAAAATACTAATCGATGAATCCATTTGACTGTTCCACACCGCTAGCAACATTGGTTCAGCCTAAAATCGGTGTATGTTACATTTCTGAACTCTTCCTTTCGAGGTTGTTCCAAAATACGAGTTAAGAAGTTGTACATGTACTAAATTAATTTGTAACTGCTGTTTATCACAGTTGCGATTATTTTACAAGGCTTTCATTGTTTTGCCTTTAAACAAACTGACCCCTTATTAATGTATTTTTTTAGAAGACATCGATTTTTAATAATCTGTTTTTATAAATTTTACCTTGAAAGCAATCTGTATTAATATATCACATTAAAACTTACATCGTAAATATCCTTCGACTTATCCTGAGCATTGTGCACGTTCCCCCACAAAGTGATACAACTTCTTGATTCACTTAAAGAACTTAGAAGATATACTCTTCGGGATTAGTTTATATTAAATTTTCCCGCAGGGACGAAATACGTTACCTCCAAATTGCCCAGACAGCGGGTTTTCAACCAAATTACCAACCGCATTTTATTATGGATAATAGGGACATATTAAGGAGATGTGTTTTGGATGGAAATTTGTGAAACATTAGTAGAATAGAAAACATTAATTACAAAAATATAAATTCTTTCAGGAAAAAACATGTGTTACCAAATATTTGGTTAGGTTATAAATGGAAATGTGGTGTACCTAAACGTTTTTGGTTTTTCGTCCCCAATTTGGTAAAAAAATACACTTACGAAATTACTTTGTTGCACGGTTTGTAGACACTACAGTAGCCTCATTCCCGTTTTTAAGAACATAGTGACGTGACGGAATTAAATAGCGAATTGAAAGCAAAGTATAATAAAATGGAAGTTACTTCTAAGAATACCTGCCTAGATGTTTAAGGTTTTTTATAATAAACTGCTAGCTATTTTTTCATATTTAGATTTTACATTTTTTGTAAAAGTTTGTAAATAGGAGAACCAATACCAAAAAATCTGATGTGTCCAACACATGACTTTCCTATCTAGTTATTATAGGCTGTTCAGGTTATTTTGCAACACCTCTATAAATGTTTAGAGGATAAACTAAATATATACATTTTCCACATACATCTACCTCAAAACATTTTTCCATAGATATTCATTGAAAACGAAAATACTAAAAAATTTTAATATAGCACTTTTCCTACAATTTTTCCATTACGGTCTATTTTAGAAAAATAATGTTTAAACAAAAATATAAAGATCGATATCGCAAACAACTTTTAGTTCAACAATTTTCTTAAAATTCAGAATTTTGCACATTTTGTCAAATTTCTCGAATACGGACTATTTCAAGAAAATTTGGCATAGAACAAAAATTATAGATAATAATATTAGCAGTAAATTTTATTTAAAGAATTTTCTCCTCCAAACATAAATAACAGATATATTTCATAAAATATAAAAACGGCCTCCCATAAAGTACCCCCCCCAGATGTTCCGACTTTGTCCAAAATCTAATCATTTTACGTCAGGCCGAAATAAAACTTATGTTTAAAATTTAATGTTTTTTCTTTATCCGTTTTTGAGTTCTTCAAAATTCGAAATTTACATATTTTCTCAAATATCTCGAATACGGTCCATTTTAGAAAAATTATGTATAGAATAAAAATTATAGAGAATTATATTGCAAACAACTTTTATTACAACAATTTTTATCAAAAATTATTTTTTTACATTTTATAAAATTTCTCGAATACGGACCAATTTAGGAAAATTTTGTATAGAACAAAAATCATAGATAATATAAAAAGTAACTTTTATTTTAAGAATTTTCTTCTCCAAATGTAAATAACAGATATATTCCATAAAATATTAAAATGACCACCTATAAAGTACCCCCCCAGATATTCCGACTCTGCCCAAAATCTCATCAGTTCAGTGGACGCTGAAACAAAGCTAAATTTTAAAATTTGGTGTTTTTCTGTGTATTGGTTCATGAGTTATGGGACACGCACACGCACACGCACACGCACACGCACACGCACACGCACACGCACACGCACACGCACGCGCACACGCACACGCACACGCACACGCACACGCACACGCACACGCACACGCACACGCACACGCACACGCACACGCACACGCACACGCACACGCACACGCACACGCACACGCACACGCACACGCACACGCACACGCACACGTACACGCACACGCACACGCACACGCACACGCACACGCACACGCACACGCACACGCACACGCACACACACACACACACACACACACACACACACACACACACACACACACACACACACACACACATAATTGCAAAAATAGTCAAAACGGATTCAGGGGACCTCAAAACGTAAAAATCCGTCGAAAACTCGAGGTCAAAAAAAATCATGATTTCTATACTTTCCTTATATCTATATACAGATAGAAAAGTAAAAATGTTTGTATGAAGCGTATAAAATTCAGAGTTAAACTTAGAGTGAAAGCATGCACATTATTTGTCCTGTATAAAAAATTCTCAGAACTTTTGTCCTCGTTCACTCACAATTAATGAAACACTTTCAAATGCGTTTTTTTTAAAGACTGAACAGTTTTGCAAATATGTAAATTTGATTGGAATAAATATAGTATTACTCAATAATTGTACCAAGGTACTACTAGTCTTTTGAAATAATTATTTTATTTATACAAAAACTAACGTCATTGAATCCACTATAACTAATTTACCTTCATCTAAATATCACGAATGTGCTCGTCGTTATATTCGATTAACCATAATATTTAACTATACTAACTACTTACCATTCTATGTCTTTGTTTATAAAGATAAGTTAGGTCACATCCCTATTGTAAACAATATAAAGTAGATTAAAATTGTATTTTGGAATAAAAAAAACTAACAATATATTCATTATCCGAGAGGCTCCTTAATAGGCTTATAAGGGATAATAAACTGGTGGTTGCGTCCGCTTAATCCCTAAAAGTGAAATTTACCTGATACTTTTGGTGTCGTGGTCGAGATCGGTTGCAGCCATTAAAATAGGATGCCACGTATTCCCGCACCAATTCGTTCGTCCACTTACTTCTTCGTCGCTCTTGGACAAATTTCGAATTCGTGCGGGTATAGCCTTCTGCAACGTGTGTTTTATACTATTTTCTCGATTTTGGGCTTTATTTACCGTTTTCCTTTTTAATTTTTTTGTAATCGTTGTTAGTTGGGAATTTTTTTCGCATAATAATGTCAGTTGGTAACACTTAGTTACTAACCAACTGTCAGATGAAATTTATTTACTAGCAAAAGGCGTTTTCTTATATTCAACCAAACGATAGACTGATGAATGATCACGTAACCAATAAATTTCCGATTGGTGCAATCGTGATTTTTATCTGATGAAAATTATTTAAGAGGAACATAATACCCTGTCCAAATTTCTAAAAATCGTATCTTCTAAACCGTTAAAGTTTAAGGCTTCAAATTTAAGCATAGTAAGATGTAGGTATTTTTCTAAGGCTGTATGCATTGCCAACAATGAGTCTCTAACTATAATTAAAATACGACCCTAAAAATCGAAAAAAAAAAGATAGTTTTCAAAACCCATGCACCCACACCTCAGTTATGAAAAACTAAACACGTCTGCGGAATTTTATTTGTTAATTTACATTCGTTTCGTATTATGAATTTTTTTAAATCTAGTAATTTTTCGTAGTTTTTCGTAATTTTTCGTAATTTTTCGTAATTTTTCGTAATTTTTCGTAATTTTTCGTAATTTTTCGTAATTTTTCGTAATTTTTCGTAATTTTTCGTAATTTTTCGTAATTTTTCGTAATTTTTCGTAATTTTTCTTAATTTTTCGTAATTTTTTGTAATTTTTCGTAATTTTTCGTAATTTTTCGTAATTTTTCGTAATTTTTCGTAATTTTTCGTAATTTTTCGTAATTTTTCGTAATTTTTTGTAATTTTTCGTAATTTTTCGTAATTTTTCGTAATTTTTCGTAATTTTTCGTAATTTTTCGTAATTTTTCGTAATTTTTCGTAATTTTTCGTAATTTTTCGTATTTTTTTGTCTAAAATGTGGTGCCCTCTTTACGACCACTCACCGGTGTACAGTCAGAGAGACAATACAGTATAAGGTGAAGATGCGTCGGTGAGATTCGATGCGTCCATCATCATCATCGATTACATAGTTAGAGCTTAGAGCAGTGGTCGCCAACCTGTCGATCGCGAGCTACCGGTAGCTCGCGGAGGTACTTCTGGTAGCTCTCACGATTTTAATTTAAAAAATACAAACTGCAAAAATCAGAGAAGCTTCCGAAAATTCCACAAAAAAATCTAATTGTTATAATATTAAACATAAACAGCGGCAACGTTGCGGTGAGCGATCTGCCGCTCACTCCATCAAGCTAGAATCGGCTAGAACCGACCAGCCGGACCAGCGCGTTGGTGTTCAAGAACGATCAGGATTGCTTTGAGCGGGATAAATACGCACGGCGCGGCGACATTGCGCTTAGTTTAAAACTGAACGCGTAACCAACGTGCAGCGTCCAGGTTGGGTTAGTAGAGAACAACAAAAAATAATAATATGGCAAGCAGTTGTAAGAAGGTAAAGACATACCACTTTCATTCGGAATGGGAAGAATAATACTTTTTTACAGAAGTGAAAGATAAAAATGTGTGTTTGTTATGTAATACTTCGGTCTCCGTTGCTAAAAAAAGGAAATATTGTGAGACATCATAATACTGTACATTCTAATTTTGAAAAATCATTCCCACTACATTCTGCCGCCAGAAAGGAGAAACTGAAACAGAAAATCAGTTAATTGGACAACAATAAATATTTTTAAGAAGCATCGTACCGTGTGTCCCAGATAATTGCACAAAAAAAAAACCTTATGAAGACGGGGAAATGATAAAACAGGCGTATTTAGAAGCTGCTGATTCGTTATTTGCCAACTTTAGAAATAAAGACGAGATAGTTTCAGCTATAAAATCTATGCAACTTTCTGCTAATCCAGTGATGAGACGTGAAGACTTAATGAGCAATGATCTTTTTTTACAGTTGTCGTTGACACTGCCCAGATGGGCGTGTTCGTCAGAATGGTTTTTAGTGATTTTACGATTAAAGAAGATCTTTTGAAGTTTATTCCACTGAAATGACACACTACTGGACAGGTGTTGTTTTCTCATTTAAAAAATATTGTTTCTTCCGACGGGGACCTACTCCTTCACTCTGAAGTCCGATGGTTAAGTAGAGGACGGGTGCTGAAACGTTTTAATGATGTCCTATCTGGCATAGTTCAATTTTTCAAACAACGCGATGAACCGACTCCGGAACTAGAAAATTCAATCTGGCTTAGAGATTTTGGTTTTCTCGTGGACATTACAGAGAAATTAAACGGACTTAATTTGCAGCTTCAGTGGAGAGAAAAAGAACTAGCGGAAATGATTTCTGATATAAAAGCATTTATCAAAAAGCTGGAGTTTTGGGAACAAAACCTAATTAATAGCGATGCCAAGCATTTTCCTATTCTTTCAGAAAAAATATCTCAAAAATCCATTAGAACCCTATGACAGCAAATATCATGTAGAAATAGTTCCTACCCTGAAGAATAACTTCAAAAATCGTTTTAAGGATTTCAACGAAATGCCTTTAGTCGCGCAGTTTTTTGTTTCACCCTTTATGGAAATTGATATCCAACAGTTTGCAACTTGCGTTATGCAGAACTTTGGCGAAGACATCGGTGCAAGAAAAATGGAAGTAATTGAGTTTCAAAATGATTTAGCCTTAAAATCGTTAGTCTCAAGTACCAAATGTATCTGGCTTATTGTAAGTAAAGACAAATATTCAGTTCTATGCCGTGTTGCCTTGAAAGTGAAAGCATTTTTTAGTTCAACCTATTTGTGTGAATCTTCTTTTTCCAATATGAAGTTTATTAAGAACAAATATCGCATCGACTTACAGATAAACATTTGGATAATTGTATTCGAATGGCTGTATCAAATTATACTGCAAATATTAAAAAAATTATCGATGAGTCTGAGTGTCAGCCTTCTCATTGAACGTGCTCTTTTATTTGTCAATGTTTATGTTTATGATAGTGCGTTACTTTTTTTGTTGTTGTTATTAACTATTTTTAAATCTTACGTGACATGCTGCTGTGGCTGGATAAAAGTTTGTGTTTATTTTTCAAACACCTTCGTTTGGTAGGTAGGAATGTAGCTATGAACAAGTACGTACTAGTAATATTAGTTATTTTGTTATTAGTTTATTATTAGTACCTATGTACTATGTATTAATTATGTATTAATAGTAAAATAAATACATATAATGATAAATAAATTGTGGATTATTTCATTTACGTTGCGTTACGTGGCTTCCGTGTGGGTAGCTCGCTGTTTATTCCAAAATTAACAAAGTAGCTCAACACATTGAGAGGTTGGCGACCACTGGCTTAGAGCATGATAGATAAATAAAATTGTATTTTTTTTTTTACCTGCTCGTGTATAAATTATTGTCTTTTAAAAACTAGTGGACATGCTGAATTAATTATTTTTATATAATGCGATATATAAAACGCCGCTTCTGTGTCGGATTTATTGGTTAGTATTATTTATGTAAATAATAATAAAAAAAAAAAACATTTTATTTATTTGTTTATTTACGTTTATATTTATAATTATTCTCTTACCCAAGAAACATAGCTTGTATCAGGTTATGTAAAAAAAACCATGTATAAAAGTTAGGGTCTAAAATATAATTTAAGTACATAAAGTTACAAACTATTTTTTGTGGCCGATTTTGTAATTCAGTTTGGTACCTATGTTGCGTTAACATTTCCAAAAATCAATAATCTGAACTGGAAGAAAAGGGATGTACAGAAATGATGAACTACTATGATACCTAGATATTGTTTTACTTAGTGATTTAAGACACGTGTGTTGTTATCTCTTTGTTGAGTTTTAGCGTACATCGTTTTTGTTTAATATCTTTGTGATACATTTTTTATTGTATTGTATATAGTTTTAATGATTTGTGATTATAGCCACATTATAGACACAAAATACACACATAGACACATTATAGACACAGTGCAGTGCTATTATTGATGATCGTTTGTTTGATTAATACATAAAAAATGGGAAACAAACGCCAGCGTTTGAAAAAAAAAAAAAACAGAAACATTTTATTGAAAGACATAAAAAGGCGTTAAGTTAAAAAGTTGGTACATTTTTCAGTTAGGTAATAGGTATTTAAAAGATTTTTAAGCAATAAATAATTTTTGTAACAAATTATTTCTTTTTAAGAAATCTTTTATAAATTCCTACATAGTGAAAATGAGAACAAATTATTTATTTATAGTATAATGTTTACAATATTATAAAAGGTTTAAAAACAACGAAGAGGTAATTAAACTACTATATTTTGGGTCATAATAAATCAATCAGTCTTTAATGCATTATCTAAAGTATAGCCATGGGCGTATGCAGGAATATGCAGTAATTTGTTAAGGGGGGGGGGGGGGGCTGTCCTCCCTTGTACACGCCTATGTGTATAAAAATGATAAAAATTAAGTACCTACAATATTTCTAATTTATAGTCAGTAGAAGAACCTTTTTCCGTAGGTTAAAAAACTATTTTGGACATTATTTATACTTAAGTACTTTTATTACAGTAAAATTAATAAATGATCAGTAAAATTAATAAATGATTATTAAAATTATATAAAAAAAAAATAGACAAAATCAGCCTTTTTGTGACCAATCTGTAAAAAAAATGGGAAAATTTTAAATATATCCAAGCCAAAAGGTAGGTATCTAATAACAATTAATTATTAATTTAATAGGAATATTTAGTAAATAATAATTACTGTAAATGTCGTTTTAAATAGTGTATACGTATACGTTTTGAGGTCCCTGAATCCGGCTTCGCTATTTTCGCGATGATGTTCGTGTGTCCGTATACTTGATAACTCTGGAATGAATAAAGAGAAAAACACAAAATTTTTAATTTAAGCCTTAATCCACCCTGAGGTGACCTGATTAGAATGTGAGCATAGACGGAACATCTGATGGGGTACTTTATAAAGGTTAGTTTTTATAATTTATGGAATATATGCGCTTGAAGAAAAAAATTCTTCAAATAAAAGTTACCAATGCTATATCATTATCTATTTTTTTTTGTTAAATATATAATTTTCCTAAAATGGTCCTTATTCGAGAAATTCGACAGAAAGTGTAAAATTCCAATTTAAAAAAATTATTTTCTATCATTTTTGTCCCGTACATCCTGAAAATGAACCGTGTTCGGGATATTCTAGAAAAAGTACAAATTTCGAATTTTGAAAATAACTTAAAACAAATATAGAGGAAAGCGCCAAATTTTAAACTTAAGCTTTAATCCATCTTGCGGTAAGCTGATTAAATTTTGGGAATAGTTAAAGGATCTGGGTGGGTACTTTATGTGGTATCCTTTTTTTTACTTTAACGAATATCTCTGTTATTTACGATTGGAGAAAAAATTCTTTAATTTAAAGTTCTGTCTAATATAATTTTCTATAATTTTTATTTTATATATAATTTTCTTCAAATGACTCGTATTCGATAAATTTGACAAAAAGTGCAAAATTTGAATTTTCAAGAAAATTCTTTAAATAAAAGTTATTCTCTATACATTTACAGGGGTGATACAATAGGTTGTACAAAATTACCGAACAACACCTGTAGTAACTAGACAGGAAAGTCATGTGTGGACATATCAGATTTTTAGTGCTTTTTTGTTAATTTTTCTGATAATATATTAATTTTACTGACAATTTTACCAACTATTGAAATATTAGTACTGACAAAGTTAACTGGTCAAAAAGTTAATATTTATTTGAACCATTATCTTTATAGGGCAGCAAAGTCACGCTGGGGACACGAACTTTATGATTTAAATAATGATGAAATAGTAGTCAACAGTAATCCGTACAATGTACCGGTTGACACAAATATTTTGAATGAAGACATTTTATTAGATTTGGAAATAGAAGAGGAACTTCCTAACAAAACATTCACCTTAGAAGGAAAAAGGATTATTAACATTGGCTACTTCTTTGAACAGCTTCAGAATATTCAGCATTTGCCAAGTTTTGCCTGTTCCTTGGTAAATTGTCAAATTATTAATGAAGTAACAAATGCTTCAAAATTTATAGTAAAATGCAATATGTGCAATGAAAAATTTTCGTTAAATTCACAACAAGCAGATGAATTGTATGTAAACCTGGCAGCAGTACTTGGTAAATATATCACTCAAAGTTATGTAAAACTAGCAATTGTAACATGTTACACAATTGCTGTATCACCGTGAATCTATTCAAAAAATTAACAATTACAGGATCCACGTCAAGCGGGTGCTGATTCTCTCAGCTAGAGCAAATGATTAGTACTCTAAATATACCCGCTATTCAATTGGTAAATATAATTACTGCAGAGCAAACTGAAAGCAATTATTGAAAACGTATTGTTAATGCAATTACATTTGGCAGGTGAAGAAGAGGCCAAAATTGCCAGAGACAAAGGAAATGTCGATGAAGACGGGTATCCGTATACAGGGTGTCCTTTAAAATGTGTCCCAAAATTCTCAGGCAGATTCCTTAACCAAAAAATGGAAAAAAAGTTCCCATAGACCTATGTCCTAAAGTGCCCCCTAAGCGAGCAACAGCCTCTCGAAATCATTTTTTTTATTTTGATTTTTTGAATTTTCTTAAAAATGAAAACAAATAAAAGAACCAAATTTTGGCTGTTAATTATGATCAATAATAGTGACCTTTTGACACCTTCAAAAAGAAATTATTTCGTCAGGGGTGTACTTGGGAATTTTTTGAAAATTTTGATTATTCATAACTTTTTTGTGATTTTGGTAATGACTTATCCATATTTTTTTTTACATTCTACATTGAAAACTACGTCAAAAAGGAATACTTGTTTGATCTCGATTGGAGCAGCCGTTTCCGAGAAAACATCATCCAAAGATATTCGTGCAGTTTAGGTTAATTTTCAATTTTGGCTGTTGTAGCCAAAAAGTTGGAAATCGAGGAACACGGCTTACATGTCCCTATCCTTACTTTTGAAGGTCTATTCAGTGGCAAAAAATATTAGTTGATACAGGGTGATCAAAAATCGGATGTGATTTTGGATTTTTGATCACCCTGTATCAAATAATATGTATTTTATGTCACTGAATAGACCTTAAAAAGTTAGGATAGGGACTGTAAGCCGTTTTCCTCGATTTCCAACTGTTTGGCTACAACAGCCACCTGAATTTGAAAAAATGTGATTTTTGAGTAGCTGTAGATCCTTTACTATTCATATTAGATAACAAGTGTGATATATCATTGAAATCAGATTATCGAGCAGATTCTCAAAATATAAAAATATACAGGGTGTTCCATTTAAAAAACATAACTTTGATTTGGCACGGCCTTATGAAACACCCTGTCACATCGTAACTAATTTTAAAATGTGAAGCTTAAAGCTGCCTACTTTTATTATAACAGATCTACAGAGCTTCCTCACACTAATCAATCACCCTGTATACTATTTTTAGCTCTCTAAATAAAATTTAAAAATTTAGTTCCCATTTATTTATTATGAAGACCATAAGGTTTGTATTTAGAATAAAAAAGTAAAAATATGTATTTTTTTGGCGTTTTTGTGTTTCATGGATAATTTTTTTCGCTCACTGATAAAAATGTTTCTTCAGTTAAACATTTTTTCTAAAAGTGTTCTGGTGCGATTCGTTGTATTGTTATTATTTTGTTTAAAATGGCTCACAATAACTACAATAATGATTACACATTCGGCGAAATGACGGACATGCACTTATGTTTTGGACTCGCTTCTGGAAATGCCAATGAAGCTCGCAGACTTTATCAGGAGCGCTTTCCAAATAGGCATCTTCCATGCGCTAAGACGTTTTCTAGAATTGACGATAGACTTCGGGAAACTGGTTCATTTAAGAAAAACTCTAGTAACAGTGGAAGACAAAATTATGTGAGAACTCCTGCTTTGGAAGAAGCAATTTTGGATAGGGTAGCTGAAACCCCATCGACAAGTACCAGAAAAATAGCAAATGGTAAGTAATTACTTATTTATTATTTTAGCTACCCCGTACCTTATCGTATAAAACTAGTTTTTTTACTTGTTATTGCTTCTCTTACATTTCACGACTTTTCGTATCGAAAAGAGTTGCGTTATGCAGAAAAAATCTGATTTCCCAAATCAATGGATTCTCTTTCTTAACTATTCACTACACAGATTCTCTCATTTAATTTTAGAAGTGGGAGTCGGACGTAACACGGTATGGAAAGTTTTGCGTGAACAACAATTGTACCCTTACCACATTCAAAAAGTTCAGGCACTTAAAGCTACTGATTATGAGCCGCGAGTTATCTTTTCTGAATGGTTTCTTGGAAGATGTAATCAAGATGCAATGTTTCTTAATAAAGTGCTATTTACCGATGAAGCTGGTTTCACTAGAGATGGTATAATAAATTTTCGAAATATGCATGAATGGGCTGAAGATAACCCTCACGCGGTTGTTGAACGTCACCACCAGGATAAATTTTCAATAAACGTCTGGGCTGGAGTTATTGATAATTACCTTATTGGACCATTTGTTTTGCCGAATAGGTTAAATGGAGCAGCATACAGGCTTTTTTTGGAAAATAACTTACATGAGCTTCTTGATAATATTCCGATTCAAATCAGACATAACATGTGGTTTATGCATGATGGAGCTCCACCACATTACAGCCTTGAAGCTAGACAGCACCTTAACGAAAGATTTGAGGGTAGAGTAATTGGCAGAGGTTGTCCTGTTAACTGTCCACCTCGTTCACCAGATCTAAATCCAATGGATTTTTTTGTTTGGGGTTATTTAAAATCATTGGTTTATTCCAGTCCTGTTGAAACAGTTGAAGAATTGGAAGAACGAGTTTTTCATCATTGCGAAGTTCTTAGGAATAATCCTGAAGTATTTTTTCATGTAAGACAGTCTATGATGCGACGGTTGCGCTTGTGTGTGGAAACCAATGGTCGCCACATTGAGCATCTGCTTTAATTTTTTTTGATTTGTTTTTTTAGAATAAATATTTTTTTAAACCGTTTCTTATTATTAAATAAAAATAGTCCCACCACGACATTTGAACTACAATTATTTAGAGAGAGCTAAAAAAGTTATTTTTATTTACGAGATTCACCGAGGTAATTTAGGAAAATTGAAAATTAAGCTAAAGTGGACGAATATCTTTGGATGATGTTTTCTCGGAAACGGCTGCTCCAATCGAGATCAAACAAGTATTCCTTTTTGACGTAGTTTTCAATGTAGAATGTAAAAACAAATATGGATAAGTCATTATTACCAAAAACACAAAAAAGTTATGAATAATCAAAATTTTCAAAAAATTCCCAAGTACACCCCTGACGAAATAATTTCTTTTTGAAGGTGTCGAAAGGTCACTATTATTGATCATATTTAACAGCCAAAATTTGGTTCTTTTATTTGTTTCGATTTTTAAGAAAATTCAAAAAATCAAAATAAAAAAAATGATTTCGAGAGGCTGTTGCTCGCTTAGGGGGCACTTTAGGACATAGGTCTATAGGAACTTTTTTTCCATTTTTTGGTTAAGGAATCTGCCTGAGAATTTTGGGAAACATTTTAAAGGACACCCTGTATAACTGTTATGGCAGATGGTGCTTGGTTCAAAAGATCTTACATATCAAATTATAATGCTTTGTCCGAAGTTGCAGTGATAATTGGGGAAATGACAAAAAAGGTGTTATATATTGGCATTAAAAATAAATTTTGCATGTTCTGTGCTAAATACAAGGAAAATATTCCCAATCGTTTGCGCAAAGAATAATTGGACCGGTACATCTACTTCTATGGAAAGTGCAATTATCGTAGAAGGATTTAAAAGAAGTGTCGAAATGCATGGCATAAAATATTTAAAGCTGGTTGGTGATGGCGACAGTAGTGTTTCGTAGAAACTTCCATTGGAAAAGCCCTATGGGCTGAAGCTTATAGAGAAAGTGGAATGTGTCAACCATCTTTTGCGAAATTTCTGTAATAAGCTACAATTTATAAGCAAATCTACAAAAAGCGCATCTTCTTTGAAAATAGTTCCTCTTAAACTCCGAAAAAAAAACTAGAAAATAGTATCCTGAGGTTTAGAACATCAATTAGAAAATCAGCTGAACACTGGAAAAAAGTGATATTACAGTATCTGAAAAAATATTAAAACTCCAAAAAGATGTGAGAAATATTGTTAACCATATACTTATTTGGAATGCATGATTTCTGTGAATTATATTTTTGTGAAAAAAATGAAAAAGCAGAAGAAGAAAATTTAGTTCCTCTTATCACTAATTATGGTTTAATAATAGATATTAATAACTGTTTGCGAAGGGTGTTGGAGAATAAGTCGTTTTTTTTTTTAATAAACAAAAATAATAACCCCGCCGAACATTTTAATAGCCTAGTCAACAAATTTGTTGGTGGTAAGAGAATTAATTACTGCTTTAAATCTTCGTACCAAACAAGCTGTAAATTTCCTATAATTGCAAAAAAAAATACATTAAAGAACTAATTAAATTTACCTAAAAAAAATTGTTGAAAATATACTGAGCAATTGATGAAAAGAAAAGAAATTTCTAGACTCAAACATTCTAAAATAAGAAAGAATAGGAGTTATAGGGATAAGCGAATAACAAGAGCAGCCAATGCAGATCAAAATTATGTAGATACCGAAGAAAACATTTCAGAAGAAAAAAAGCCAGACATGAAAAATTCTATAATACCATTCAAAAAACTTCAGATGAGATTAGGCAGATTGAAAGGCGTACAGTAGGACAAACCAATAATCCTTTATGGCAGCAAGAACGTATGTATAGAACAACCGCGTCTAATTTTGGAAAGATATGTCGAATGAAGCAATCAACAAACCCTTCATATGGTACATTTAAGGAAAATTCGGCAACTTAATATGGAGAGCAACACGAAGCAATTGCCATAAGTGACTTTGAGGAATTAACTGGGATTACTGTCACAAATTGTGGTATATATATATAGGACAAAATGACGAATGCTTTCTTGGAGCGAGTCCTGATGGGTTGATAGATTTTTATTTCTCCATTTTAAAAGTGAAGTGTCCAGAAAATCTGAAAACAATTACAGTCAGGGAAGGTGTCAAAAGTAAAAAAAAAATATTTAAAGTTTACTTAAAATGGAGAAAACCATCAATACTTCTATCAAATTCAGTGACAGTTACATTTAACCCAGAGGGACTCGTGCTATTTCTTGATTTGGTCTCTACAAGGTGAGCCACATATTGAAAAAATTGAACGAGATGATCAGTTTTGGAATAACCATATGAAACCATTATTATTTTCCTTTTTTAACAGAAATTCTTAAAAATCCACTCTAAATAGTATAAATAATATTAGACATTTATATCTATCTCCAGTGCGTCTCACTGTGAACTTGCAATATGCAAAATTTCATCCAATAGAATATTTTAGTGTTTTTTTAAAACTAACAAATTTTGTTATATTAGATACATATTATTTTATTTTTGTTGCTAATGTTTTGAGTTTTACTCATTATATATTTACTAACTCATGTTATAAATAAACAAAAATTTAAAATATTTACGTAAGTTCGACAAATAATTGTATTTGTATTTATTTATTTGTAACTTTTTATTAAGAGGAACATAATACAGTAATTGGGCATATACATTTAGTCAAAAAAAGTCTAACCAAATTTCAACATTTGCAGAAAATGTATACCTATTGCGGACGTAAAATTAAATATTATTTTAAAAAATGCTTATAACTAGACGAATATAAATTAAGAGCTGAAATTTAGCCGAGCTTTTTAGCCTTTCGTTAGTAAGGTGTGGGTGTATGGGTTTTAAAAACACATTTAGGATTTTTTTTAAATAACATTTAAATTTATTTCCATATTGAGCCACCCTGTATATATTTTTGACCAATGTTCAAATTTGATTACACTTTTTTTGACTGAATGTATTGTAACCTTACAAACCGGGTCCTAACTTAGTTTTACAAATATTTATACCCTTGGCCTTAATTTCGTCTAGTCGATACCCACGAAGTGATTTTTGTAGGACCCCAAAATTTCGCTTAGAGTTCAATGTAGCTGTAATGGAGGAACAAAAAAACAAATACAAAAATAGATTAAGAATAGTTTTATTGGAACTTATTTCTTATAGCGGGAAGTTGACAATAGTGTTTGTTTAGTTTAACATAACACATGTGTGGCCTTTTCCATGTCTCATTTCTAACCGAAGGAATATTAAGCTCCCATATACCGGTGAAAGTATGATGACAGTACTACAGCATATTTGTTATCCCTTTATAATACACAATCATACACACTGCTAATATAATACCTGCATACGTATTGTCTGATATAGTGAAGTTCAGCAGTATCACGAAGAGTATGGCGCAATATGAATATGGATATAATTATGTAAATAAGAAGTTTAACCTCATCTTGCGTAACACCTTTCCACTGATATCTCAATACCGTATTTTACGATTGTGCTCAGTACTGCATATATAACAATAACCTGTACGACAACAGAACACCTGATATAAAGGGGGATGCCCGTTAGGCCCACTTTTGGGGTATCTTTTCTTAAGATCCATCCTAGACTCTATCAGGATTTTATTTCCACAGACGTGAGAAAATGTACCATTTTTAGGCCCTACTATTGAGGTTCTGCACGTACTATGGGTGGCTGAAGGCTCTTTTTCGGCGCAAGGCTCTTTTGCTCTAATTACCGACAAATCAATGCTATAAATGACAGTACCGAAGCCACAAACTGTCGTCCTACCTCAATCTCACCTCATTTTTCTAAAAGGATAACAACTATACCGGAGTTCTAAAACGTATGTTATAAAGTGATGCCCAGATGAGCCTAATATGTCCGTTTACCCAAACATAACACCTAAAATTATATTGTTACCCGCCTCTGTACATACTCAATCTTAAAAAGAACCCAAAAAAGAAATTATCAACGTTTAGAAATAAGACATGACTTTACCCACTTTTGCATCATACAGAATGAAAGAAAATATTATTACCGTAATTTACTTAACAATAGGACTCGACAAATAAATGTAATACAATTCAAACATCTGTCTACCATCTAAATAAACGCAAAAGATTTATAGCCACAAAAGCAGGTTATTGGTTTCCCAAACCCTAAAATAATAAAAGGCTTTGACCCTTGATTCTTATGATCATAAACCAGAAGGGCTTAGTTTATTAGTTGTTGTGGCTGGATTTACAATAATTGATTCTTAAAACCGTAATTCTAATTATTTATTATTGTCCTATGAAATGAAATTCCCTGACAATGAAATGCAAAAAAAACTACCCACATAACTTAATAATTACTATTTACTAAATTTTACTCAAATAAGAATTGTTCCCCTTTTAAACACATAATTAATTACAAAATGATACCTGTAATAAAACCACGCTGCAATACCTGCTCTCCCCCGGCTGTATACATGAATACTATACAAAGGACACTAGGTAGGAATGTGCGTCGAAAACGCTGATCTCGAAATATGTTCTAGAACGGCGTTTCCGCGATAAAACCAATAATCGTAACGTCTAAAAGAAGATACAATTATCGCTAAAATCTACGTACGGGGATCCACACAACAAAGAAAAAGATATCGTCGACAAAAGTAGAACGACAATCGCAATACTTTTAGTCGTTTTCCACAAGTTTTATACGATTGGATCAGAGGTACTAAATAACTCGCTATTTCTTTATCCGGCGTCGTCACCATAGGCAACGGTTCACCAAGACAAGTCACGCAAAGAATCCAATAACTCGGAAATACAATCCTACAAAACCCTTAGAAGAGAGAAAAATTAAGCTCTTTTAAAACGTCCGTCTGTTTGGTCACCTGATAGGTAACACATAACTACCTCTCGATATACAAATGTATAACGAAAGAAGTCACCTTAAAGGTAACGGTGTATAGCGCAACAGAAGTCGTTTCATACAGAAAATAATTTATCTGCTCCCTCGATATCTTTTACTGCGTTTTCCAAATATAACAAAAAAAGCTGTCACCTTATAGTTAAACGGGATAAACCAATCAATATACTTGAAGAGTATATAGAAGGGAGTCACCTTATAGATAACTGAATCTTACACTTTTTTTGTCAACTGGACGTGAGAAAGGCAGGAAGAATTCTAACCCCGTTCTTACTTTTGGACTCCGTATTTATACTTTAATTTTCCCATTTAGTCAACGCATAAGACAGAGAAAGGTTGAGTAGCGGGCCTACTCAACTTTCACGTAACATAATACCCCGAAAAACAGCCCGAACAATATACGGCTCCCGCCCTCTGAGAATTTGCCGTCCAACAATTTACACTCGATGAACAAAAGACGTGTCGAATAGAAAGTGATTGATATATCTTTGAATAACGCAACAAACTATTTAAAGAAAAGAATAAAAAAATATCAGACCCAGGGGCGTCGCGTTTCAGTATACACTCAATCAATGTAAATTAAAACGTTCAATTATTCCAATTTTAAACTTTTCTGGCTCAGGTACACGCACGTCGCATACATACAGACGTCGTATATAGTAGTTTCCCAATAGAATAATTGACTGTCAGTCTCGACTCTTTAGGAGTAAATTTGGACGGGCGGCATGAAAATTACAGTAATGGAAATATGAAACACCAAGCATTCAATGACATGATCCTACTTTATCTTAATTATCTCGCTTATTACATATGATCAAATTATGATTTGAAAACCATTAGAATACTTAAACTTTTGTCAAAAATTAATTAAGAATAGATTTTTACGAATTTTTGCACAGTTTTTATGATATTGGCTTATATAGTTAATAACTCTGTAAAGCAGGAAGGATTAGGTGACAATACCATTTTGAAAATTAAAAAAATTATTAGGCCTAACATAATGAAAAAGTTAATTTTAGGATATAATTTTGATGGGAACTTTTACTAATGAAATCTACAATTTAATTTTTAATAATAATATCTCACTTATCAACAGGACGATTTTCTGACGACTTAAACCATCCTAAATTATCTACATAATATTAAAAACTACTATTTTTTCAAATTCAAACGGAATGATGGAAAAACTCTATTACGATGTTTATGCTGCAATTGCTGTTCACCGAATAATGCGATTTGGCGAGAACTTTTGTGACTGACTGTACACGGCTAATCATTGTAACGTGACGCGTGCTTTTTATCCTCTTTCGAACTTTGTGAGTCTCTCTAACAATTAATTTCTTCTGGGGTACTATGTTCCTCTTAAGAACGACTGACATTTGCGATTTTGTAATCTTAACTATCAAACTGTATTTATTTAATGAAAACAATTAAATATAAGTACTTTTTGATAAGCATTAAACTAAAAACAAGTATGGGTAATAAAATAATTTAAAAAATATGTTATACTTGTTGTATATCTAATGCCGACAATCCTATTTTAAAAGTTAGCTTACTTAGAGATTGGGTTAATAAAACCCAGTGAGTTTTTTTACCCATATTATTAAGAATTTTGTGCAAACTTTTCCTATTTTCTCATCTGTTTAATAATAATTAATATTTCAAGGTTATGTCACGTATTACATCAGTGCATCAACACAATCGTGTCGATGGATTTGGTGACAACCAACGCAGAATTAGGTTGAATTTAAGAATATGATGTATGACTCATCTAAAAATTTTTGATGGATTTCAAGATTTTTTCTTTTAAAATATTAACGAATATAATATATTAAAAAGAAATTTAGGAAATAAGTAATTTTGAGAAATAAAATAAACAATTTTAATTTTTTCGTGAATATTAAATATATAATTAAGTACAAGTTTTAAAATTTAAAATTGACGAATTAATAGAAACAATTAGTAATTTAAGTTTTAAAAACAAACACAATGGGTAACGGAAGTCAAGATTCAGTTGTTACTATTAATCGTGTTAATCACCTTTTAGTGAAAATGCATCTAGGGTGTATCATTTTTAAGCAACTTTTTTTTTTCAACTAAAAAATAGGCTAAAAACTTTCAGGAAGGTGAAAAAAGAAGCCTCTAAAAATTTGAGCTCTTAATATTATCATCTAGTGGTGCCTGTTCTTAACTTTTCATTTTCCATCTAAATAACATGGAATTTTTTTTCTTTTTTCTTATTTTTGTAGCTTGATATTTGAGCATTGTAAAAATAAAGTGAAACATTATTTTGGTAGGAAATTGAACGCTCTACAAAAAGTTCTAATGTATTTTTTTCATTGAGTGAGCCGTTCTGAAGATATTTAAACTTAAAGTTGCAAATGTATGAAATTAGGACTTTTATTTTATTAAACTGATGACTTTTTTATGTCTTAAAAATTATTTTTAAGAAAACATCATTATTTTCATATATAAAGAAAATAAGAACGCACAGAAGACAAAAATTCACCAGAAATATTTTTAAACAAAAATATGAGTGACTTTGTTTCAAAACAATCATTAAAACTTTTTGACAAATTTGATTTGCGGTACGACTTTCTGGATGCAGATGTCCTAATTTGGCCAGATAATGAAAGTTATCAAGAGAATTTGGAGTTTTTCGATAAACTGAAAGTTGTCAATGACGTTGCAGGACATGGCGTCGCATTAGTAGAAAAATATAATAGATGCCTAACTAAAGATGAGGAACAATTTTAATATTTATTACAAGTGGTAAAGGAGCACCGACGAAAATATCCAAATTGTAATAAATATTTAACAAATATAGTTACATCATTTAATTCTGATAAGACATTAAAATATCTATTAGTTTTAAAATTTTAGTATGCTAATTGTTAAAAAGTTTTTTTAATCTATAAAATAATGATTTTACTGAACCTAATTTATAATTACTTTTGTTTAACAGTTAATCAAATAATATCTAAGATGTATTTTTTTATTTTAGCTTTCTAAAAAGATTAGCCTACAAAAACCAGTTTCCTGATTAAAAATAATTTTTAAGACATAAAAAAAGTCATCAGTATTAGTTTAATAAAATAAAAGTCCTAATTTCATACATTTGCAGCTTTAAGTTTGAATATCTTCGGAACGGCTCACTCTATGAAAAAACTTTTTGTAGAGCGTTTAATTTCCTACGAAAATAATGTTTCACTTTATTTTTACAATGCTCAAATGTCAAGCTACAAAAATAAGAAAAAAGAAAATTTTTTTTCCATGTTATTTATATGAAAAATGGAAAGTTACAAACAGGCACCACTAAATGATAATATTAAGAGCTCAAATTTTTAGAGGCTTCTTTTTTTACCTTCCTGAAAACTTTAAGTCTGTTTTTTAGTTGAAAAAAAAAAGTTGCTCAAAAATAAAACACCCTAATATACACAATACCAATTTTTGATGGATACAAAATTAGCCAATATAAAATACTCAAAATAAGAACGATATAAATAGTTTTTATTAAGGTTTACGTTCGCCAATTCGGAATGTACGAAATGAAAATCTTACCTCGAAAGTGTAGTGCGGCAAGGGACGTTTGGGAGATAACAAGGTCCCGCCTACCGATACCTGCGCTTGTTATACTTTTGAAACCAGAGCCGCACTAGTCTACGTGGCGTAGGCCACAATTTGCAAATATTTATACAACTCATAATAAATATAACGTGGGCGTACAAAAAAAATCAACAAATTCCAAATATATACTTTTTAAAAAAGTAGATTTTAATATATTTTCAATATTTATTAGGGAGTGAAAAAATAAAATAAAAATTAACAATTATTATTATTGAATTGACCGTAGATATGGACTTTGTTAATTTTTTTTTTTAATAAAATATAATCTATACTGGACTCAATCGCTTCAGTTATCACGAATTTGCAAAAAATAGACGCCCACAATATATTCAAAGTGCATAATTATATATTTAAAAATAAATATATATTGTAGGAATATAATTATACAGGGTATTTATTAATTGAGTGACAATACTTAGGAATGTGAATCCTTGGGTGATGTCGTAAACCTCTTAATTTTTGAACTACAAGGTGTTACAGTATGAAAAGTTATTTTTTTCTTAAAACTGTAACTGTAACTCAAAAATTAAGAGGATTACGGCATATGTTAAATTACCCAAGGATTCACACCCCATAAGTATCGGCATTTAATTATTAACCTCCCTGTATAAGGATTTAACAACATTTAAATGCTTTTATGAATAAATGGAAGTAGAATTTATTATTTTTTTAAGAAAAATATAAACATAGCCTACAATCCAATCTTTTTCCATTGCATTGACATTTATAATCTTGCAGTCTATTAAGATTCCTCAAGTTCTGATTTCTTGAATATCGAGAATCTACAAGTTCTGGCAAAATACAATGAACATTAAACTTTTTAAGTTTATTCTCCATTTTGTTTTTTCAAAAAGTGTCGCCTTTGGGTATTTTCCCGGTTAATAAACCGTGGAGTCCATATGACAAATAAACAATATTCTCGGTTTGTCACTCGTAACTGGCTTTGTACTTGATAGTAATAGTTATTAGTTTTTTCAATTCCAAAACTCCATCAGGTTTAATTACCGCAAATTTTATGAGCCCTTTTTCTATTCCCTCTTGTGGCGTATAATCTTTACTATTATCCGGACATTTTATTTCTAATAGACCATCTTCTTCTATTAGGACATCCGGACTTGCGGCAATAAAAGGCAAGGTTTTATCAATAAAAAGACCACACTTTTTAATGTTTTTCCCAATACTCTGAGCCACAGTTTTTGTTGCTACATCTTCATTGGATTTCCCATAATTGGTGGCTGTATTTCCCTTAAAAGGCTTGTACAATATGTTTATGACATTATTTTCGCAATTTGTATCTTCTCGCATTTTGCTTATTGCTCCATGCCATGAAGCTGTCAGACGTATTCTTCGTTCGGCATACCAAAGTGCACAATTTTGTTCTATCGTAGCTTGTTCCAAATCGTTTATTTATGATTGTGTTTTATCTAGTTTCTTCAAAAACTCATGCATCTTTTCTTCCAATTCTAACAGCGAAATATCGGAAATATTAGAACATCCATAGTCTAATTCTTCTTTATTACCCTTTTTGATCGTTTTTCATATCTCTTGTAGGTTTTTAGTCTCTTTAGCAATTATTGGAAAATGATCTGGTAATGCATTGGGATTAGTAAGTTTTAGACCAGAAGTAAGAATTTGGGATAGTTTAAAAATCTTTTTAGACTTGGTTTCGGAGACCAGAGAAACCTTGATTGTTTAGTTTTAGAATTAATTATTTTAAGGCCATTAAGAAATTAATCTTTTTTAGGTTTTGGTCAACGTATTTAGCAATCCAGAAGTGCCTTTGCTTTAAAATTATTATGGTAGAAAGAACGTTTAGAATTAGAAATTATAATGAATTAGCTTTTATTCGTGGTTTAACTGGCCGTATACAAGATTTATTACGAATAAAAAATCTTTCAGTTTAAAAATAAAACAATATTTGAAATTATTTTTAATTAAACAGATCTAGGAATTTTGCACCACAGTTACATAACATAGAAACATTTATTAATGCTCATTTTTCTGATTTTAAAAATTAAGTAGAAAATCAAAATTATCAATTACGATTATGATTTTGATGATTCTATTCAGAATACTGAACATTTAAATAATCATGTAAATTTTTCAGAGACCACGACGAATGGAAAAAAGACTTAATAAAAATTAACTACCGCATATTTATATAAATCAGTTGGGAGCAAACTTTCTGATAGACACTGGTAGTTCTCGAAGTTTAATAAACTCTGAATTAGCTAATAAGTTTTATTCTCAATTTATTCAAAACGACAATTTTCAAATTCAACCTTCACATAAGTTTTCATAATGAGGTAGTGTTTATACCCATTTTTAAAGATTTTAATGTACAAGATACACAACGACTTATAGGAATCGACTTGTTAAAAAATCTTTAGTCAATGATAAATACAGATGCTTTTAGTAGAATTAAATAAAATGCTCTTGAAACTGAATCTATCGATAATAACCCAGGTGATATAAATATAAAATGCTTAGAAACATTAAGAAATATAAGTCAAAAATGATGGCACCCAACTAACAAAGTAGCTTTATAATTTTTAGTTTATAAGACTGTTATATTTTATTGATATTATATTGCTGTGTCTGGAATGCTAATTTATTGTATTACAGTTGCAGAAGTCACCATTTTGTTATCTGAAACTAAATTGTTATATAAATTAGTTTTTACAATATTCTTACAGCAAAATTATAAAATAGTTTTCACGATAACTATGAAATTGTTACGTAAACATTTATACAACTGTTCTATACAATATTTCAGCTTATAAAATAAAATTGATTTATAGTTATTCTATATTATTGTTCTGGATTACCTTTAGAACTTTTTGGTTATACAAATATAACTGTTTCTTAACCTAATAATAACGCTTTAAAAAATAGTTATATAAATATTAGTGTGAGATAATTCCGCGTCAATAGCAATTTGCTTCTGATGAAAACTCTAAAATAACTGTAATATATCGAAATACACTATTACAAATCAGAAAACTGTATAGCAATTATTTTAGTTAAGAATAGTATTATCCCTTTAAAAATATTTATAAAAAAAATAAAGCAACTACATTTGGTAGTACCTACGCCAGATTATTTTGTATTTTATGTTTGTTCAACTACTTCCCATACCAATTGTATGTGAGTTTATGGTCTGAAAATGTCAGATTTAAATAGTGAAGAAATATAAAAAATAAGTGGTACCTGCTTTTCAGAGAACAGTAAAAAATATTAGTAAAACATTTTGCTGGTTTGTCTAGACACTCAAAAAAAAAAACTATCATACAGCCAGATAATAATTAGGTATGTTCTGAATAATCATGCCCCAATACTAAAAGAAAGCCATATTTTTGGCGATGTCCATGTTAAACTTGCTTATTCTCGTAATATTAAAAATTATGCTTGCTCTATAAAGCTGTAGAAACAAATCTAATCATTTCAATTCTCAAATACTTAAATCGGAAACGATTTAGTAAGGTTATGTTATATTTTGTCATATAGTGCAGCAATATGAAACTATTATAGTACAACAAACCATGATGAACTTGTTTTGTAGAAATAAGTAATAAACTTATTGTATTACAGCTGTTCTTACTACAATAATATTTTATAATTATGACTCAGTCTTAAAATAACTTTCTAATACCTCTGAATAGCCGCCATATTTAACAAAAACCTAAGACAGTTTTAAAGCTAAATCTACTGTCGGTTTTACTAGTATTTAAGACAAAACCAATGTTAATTAAAGATTTTAATCATTAGTAATATTAGCATAATTTTATTACTAAAAAAAATCAAATTGCATAAATTTAATTTTTGTTTCACACTGAAAAAGTATTAGAAATATGAATCAAACTCGAGGCGCTTAAAAATTTAGTATTGTATGTGCTATATAATTAACAGTAATTCTTGCTGCGCATCTAAAAACGACTTTATTGTAGGTCATACATTATGTCTAAACCTAAACCGCGTTATAGATATCTCTTAAGTAGATACTGCCATTTTACTAATATCGCCTTGAATTTACTTTTATGACAAATATAGAATTAATTTGTTTTCACCAGACACATTTAAAAAACTAAAATGTTACTGATTTTGATATGCAACCTAACCTCAAAATTGAAAATTTATAAAACAGTTATAAAAGTTTAAAAAAACATTTGTTTAAAGTCTGCGTAAATGTGTAGTAACTGTTCGGTAACTGCATTCAACAAATCTTATAGAATTTACAAAAGAACCAAATAGTTCTGTAATACTGCGCCCATTTTGTGTTTATTACTGTTGAAAGAATGTTCCGGAAATGTTCTTAGCTAATATTCTATTTTATAAATTTGGTTCTGTAAACATTTTTTCAGCTTTTATAAAATATCAAATTGTTACTTGGGCATCTTCATAATGGACGAAATAATAACAAAAATAATTAAATCTTAGTTTTTAAACAAAGTAATGAACAAATAGTTGTTAAAACCGAATATTATAATAAATAAAAAATTATAACTTTAAAATTACCATTAGTAAATAACCGAGAACAAATAATAGATTTTCTGAAAAATTATTTAAGTCCTAATAAAACTAACATATATATTTTGATGATAAAAAATGTGTACCTCAATTTAATGAAATATATTCAAAACTATTTAAAAAGAAAATTTTTAAATTAGTTATGTGTACCCGTTTAGTAAATACGATTGAAGATATCGATATACAGATAATGTTAATAAAAAATCATGTGTTTTGACATCAACTTTTTGTTGCAACTACTGTTTTTTTATGCATTTCTTAAAAAATACTCGCATACTTGTTTTTTACACCGACCCTGTGATAATCTCCAAGCTTAGTCTTAAATAGATGAGTAATACGGGTGAGTTCTTGATATTTGACAACTTTCATAATTTTTTAAACCCACTTTATTAGTTGTGAGCTCATTCGTTTTTACCTATCTATTTTAGACCATACCTGATGATGGGGATCTGATCTCCTAGAAACCGGTCGTATTAAATTACTCTTGTGAGATCTTAAGGACCACCCTTGTTTTATTTACCTCTTTTTTGAACATATAACTCACACATGGCTACCACCTTCAACTTTAAAAAATCATCATGATTGGGAAACCAACCACCGAGGTATTGAAGAAACATTAAATTATTTAAAGCAAAATTATTAGTGAATAAACATGCAAAAAACAATCACTTCATATATTAACTATTGTGTCGTCTGTCAGGGAACTAAATATTTTTGAAAAAATCCCTATGTACCATTAAATTTAACTGAAACACCCTTAAAACCATTTGAAATATTACATATAGACATTTTTCACTATAATACAAAGATTTATGTAATCTACCACTGGCACATAGCAATTTGAACTAAATTGAATAGAATTTGCCTTTAAAAACACCCTTTTACTAGTTCTTAATTGGTTGTATCTTTCTAAAAGCAGGGCGACGAAGCGGTTTGTTTTCGTCAAAATTTATTTTCCGACAGTTTTATGAATTTATGGTGACACAACTTAATTAACTTGTACTCTGCGTGTATCGATTTTTTGATATGGCTGAGATGTTCTAGAATTTGCGGAAGGAAGGAAGGAATTCGGCTCTTAATAATGTTTCAGCTATATTAAAAATGTACACACGAACGGGGAAAAGATCAAAGGATTCTGATCCTTTCGAGAGCCGAGAGGAGTATTTTAAAACAAAGGATCTAATAATAGATTTATTTAGATAATTATTTGAAATTTACCAAAGGCCGAAGAGAAAACGGTCATGTTTATAAATTTGAAAAAAGAGTTTACAAGAAACCATGGAATTTAATTTTGTGCTCTACCAGTTTCGGTGAATACTTATATAGTTCCTTGGAAAATAATATTGAAAATAACTTTAGAAAATAATATTTTGCTATGCATTTCAAAAAAAGTTGATAAAAAAATATGTCTTATACATGTTAAATTACCCTTCAAAAACCACTCTTAGTAAATTAAAAGTATCACAACAAAATACGTAAATTTGGTAGCTTAATATTTTAAAATATTGTCTAAAATTGAAATTATGTTCTACCATGTTCTGAAAATATTTTTGAGGACCAATTAGGTATTACTAATTCTTTTCCTTATCATGGAGGTAAAATAGGGAGGAGACGCAATCACGTTAAAAGTGTATACGTTTTTAAACTATTTGTTTAATAGAAATAAAAGAACAGTGGCGTCGTGTATGAAGCGCAAGTGCACAAGTAACAATGGTGTGGATAATAAGAAAATTTTAAAGATAACGTTTCTTGTGTAAGTATAAACACAGTGCAGAGTGGTATTAAAATAAAATGTTGATATAGTTTTCAGAATAATTAAATTTAATGATTTATTATCAATGACAGTAATAAGTAAATACAAGTTGGCGCAAAATAAAGTCTTTGATTTGGTTTTTATATAAAAGTAAAATTAATTAAAAAACAGTCATATTATAAATGAAAAACATTTATTTAAACTTTAAAAATTTTGTTTTGTTACATACTAAAAACAATATCGACCAAATGGCCACCCCCAGCATTAGTGCAATAATGAGCTCTTTTAGAGCATTTTTCATAACTTTCTCCAACATTTCAGGTGGTATTCTGTCAATTTCTTCCCGGATGTGGTCTTTTATTGCTTCTAGTGTTCGAAGATTATTTAAAAATACCCTGTCATTGAGATAACCCCATAACCGTCTGGAACAGTTAAATCGGAAGACCTTGGCGAATATGCAATATCGGCGTTTTTCGAAATAAGGCGTCCATGAAAAATTCAGATAATCAGCGAATTATTTTGTTAAATTTTTTTTACGATTTTGGCACGTTCTCGAGGCGTATATCGATTCATAATGATTTTTTTCAAGTATCTACTTTGCAACTGACACAAAAACTCAAAGAGATATTAACTACAAACGAAACCATTACAAAATTCCATAGGGTACTTGATTTTGCGCCACCTTGTATTAGAAACAACATTCTAAATTAGCATACATTTATATATCCACATAATAAACACAGTTTAATTAATTTATTGTACATTTTTACGGAATCCAGAAAAATGTAAGAAATTGGTACATTTTGTAAAGAGAAGTTTGATTTTGGCACTTTGAGCCCATGGAGACTTTTGTTCGGGATGACAAAATCTACAACATATCAAAAATTCAGACAATTTGACAGAAACCCATTTTCCATAAGATTATTGCGGGGTCCTTTATTTGTGACGTTAACAGATATTTCTAACAAAACACATGTATGGCAGTGGTTTTTGATATTTTTATTAAATTAAGAAATAGAGAACAAAAATGTTTTGTAATAATTTTTTTTGTACCACTTTTTGGCTAATTAAACATGCACATCTGTATAGCGTTTAGGTATACATGAAATAACCTAGAATAAGAAATAAGAATTAGTAGAAAAGATGGCAAACTTTTATCTTTTTAGGTATACCTTATTTTATTTAATTTTGTTTGGAAATTGATAATGCGCATGCCCCAAATGTTTTCTGTTTTAAATTTTCCGGCCTAAGTTTTGTTTAATGAATTTTGACAGTTTCACAAAGGATTCGGGAGACTAAGTCATTTATTGCAACAATTAAAACTGCCTGTTCAAGGTAACAAAATACTTTTTAACTGCAAGAAAAATACTGTTTAACCACTAAAAACCTACTTTTGAACCATAAAAACTACTTTTTAGTGAGTAAAATTTTACTTTCTAACCACTAATATTAATAAAAACTAAAAAGTACGTGTTTAGGAAATAAAAAGTAAGTTTTTTTAATGAATTTTGACAGTTTTATAAAGGATTCGGGAGACTGATTCTTTTTTTGTCGCATTTAACTGTATAACCTTAGCTTTTACAGACCTTAAAAACCTAAATTTAAACATTTCTCAAAAATACCTGACATTAATTTTTATCTAAATTCTTAACTTAATGAGCTAGGGGAGCGGGTCTCTAGGATACACGACTGGTGCTCGAGTTTATTAAAATTCGAAATTTGCGTTTCTGAGATAGTATTAATAAAATATATTGTTTTTTTCTAGATATTAAGGAAGGATCGTTTGGAATTGCCCACCTGGTAGAAAGAAGAATGTTATGTTTATATGTTTCAACCTATTTTAGTTAATGATCCTAATGGCATGGATTTTCTTATTCTATTCTATATTATAATAAACAGAAAACAATATATTTAGAATAAAATTTCTTTTAGGATTTTTCATAAAGAATAAATACCGGATTAATTTAAAGCTACTAACTGCTCATTTGAAATTTCTTGAAACATATGCCTTACGTTATTATACGTCTAAAGACAAATAAGTTTAAGTTATCAAATAACAATTTTATATTACATAACCTACTGAATTTTTAAAATTCAAATACATTTTTGAAATATTTAACAAAATAACTAATATATTTATTACAAAATAATCGTCTCTTTTATTTTCGAAACCCTTCCTTTCCTATGCTGATCTGTATTTCCACCACAGATTAAATAAAAATGTATGTAAATTATATATACTATATATAGTTTCTAATGCACGGCTAAAAAGTTAATTTTTCTATTTTTACAGAACTGGTTTCATTATGAACAAATATAAAGTTCAGTTATCCTCGGTAAATCTGGAAATTTGACATTTAATACATGCAAAACATTCTTGTATTTCGATTTTAACTGAACTTTTTTTTTTATAGAAAAAAACGACCTAAGAGCTGAAGAAACCAGCCCTAAATAGCAAAATGTACTTTTAACCATCAACAAATACAAATAAAAATTAACTGTATAATTATTAAAATCTACTTTTTAAAGGTAAAAGGTTACTTTTAAACCACTGCACACTACTTTTTAACCACTAAAAACAATTTTTTAAAGGTAAAAATTAATTTTTTATCAATTTGAACTACCTTTTAAAGGTAAATAAAATATTTTTTTATTGCAAAGAAAGTAATTTCTTAATCAGTACCTAATTTTTAGTCAATAAAAACTACTTTCAATTAGTAAAAACTATTTTTTAACCACTAAAAGCCTAATTTTTAACCAGTGAAATCTATTTTTAAGAGATAAAAAATAATTCCTTATCAATTAAAACTGCCTGTTCAAGGTAACAAAATACTTTTTAACTGCAAGAAAAATACTGTTTAACCACTAAAAACCTACTTTTTAACCATAAAAAACTACTTTTAGTGAATAAAATTTTACTTTCTAACCACTAAAATTAATAAAAACTAAAAAGTAAGTTTTTAGGGACTAAAAAGTAATTCCAAAAAAGTGAATTTATTAACCGTAGCAAAGTACTTTGGCTGTCGCCTATTTTAATAGAATTTTTTTTAAGGGTTAATACATTTTTGCTACCATAGCAAAAAAATTTCCTTCGTGTATCTATTGTATCCCCTTCTGTCACTAATTCAGTAAAGAATTACTCTAGATGTCTGTAACGATCCGACCACTCCTATCTTCTCAATGACGTATATTTTGTATAAAATATTAATAAACCATTTAATATTTATTACTGACATCCTCTAGTAATTTCATGAAATTGCAGTGATACCAATAAATTTAAAAAAAATTAAAATGTACCGAAAAATTTAAAATTACACTCTAAACAGATTTTTTGACAGTGTAAAATTTAGAGGTGTTAAAGGTGTTACTTTTCTTCGCCGTATGCCGCTGGCAAAGTTTATTTGACTGATTTGCCGATAGGTGTATCTTATGACCCCAAAAATGTTTGTCAAATTTAGTAAAATTATACTGAGAAATAAAAAAACTTTAACATCTTATATTTCTAAAATTTTATCTAAGCAGTTTTTGTTAAATCATTCTATTCCTAAGCACAGAATCTTTAGTTAATCTGTGTCCTATTTTTAATGAGACATTCTGTAATTTTGTGATATAAATCAGTCCTAACCTGTATAATTCCGGTTTTGTTCAGTATGTCGGTCCGCTAATAAAGCCGATAACTAAAAAATATTTTAATAAAATTTGTTAGGCAGGTTCCATTTGGGGTCTTGTCAGACCCATTTTAATGGGGTTGAAAACAACCCCTGAGAGACGGAGAAAATGGGGCTAGCTTTTATAAAATTACGCATTTTGTTACAAAGCTTGGCTTATGGGGTATTAAATTAAACTACACGAGAATTAAAAAAATATATGTATATTTTTCAGGCACGCGCTAAAGGAGATATAAAAAGACGATAGGACTACACTGAGAGAAAAAAGTAGTTTATATTTAAAATATTGTAAGTTAGGAAGAAATTCTTTAAATATTAACTGAGGAAATTTATTAATACCATAATATTATAATTATTAATAAATATCTCACAAATACGAGTTTTTCTTTAGCAAAACATTTGTTACAGTAAGGTATAGTAGATATTAACAAATATTTTACTCGGCAATATACGTATATTTAAATATAACTATTATGTTTATCTAAACATTACAAATTTCTTAATATTAAAATACAACACTTTAAATATAACAATTTTAATATACAACTATGATAAGTTAACTATTAACGAATATATTTTTAATAATACCCAGACTCAACGTCACCTTAATGCACCGATCTCAACGTGTTGTTATTGCGCTATCATAGGAAATGTAAACAATTCAAATTACCTATTAGGTATTATTTTGCAATATTTTTTCTATTTATCGTTAACATAAAACTAGCGTAAATTAATTTAAAAGTTGTTTGCTGTATTACTAGTGGCCTATAACTAATTATTGTATTATAAATTTGCATTTTTTTTTGTGGATAGGTAATTTGAGTTTCACAAATTGGCAACATTGAACACCACGTGGTTTCTAATTGCCATTTTGTTAAGCACGTTTTTGTCTGGTTACAGTTCGCAGTGCAGAATCGTTCTTTTTGTGAGTGACGCCGATCGACATTAGCAGCTAAGTTTATAAAAAGTTTACAGTGATTTTTTATTCTAGTAAGTACATATTTATTTATTAAATTCTAATAATAGGTACGTATTATTTTCGTGAATATTGTAATTAATTAAAGTCAAATAATGAAAAACATTCTATTCATGGGATATTTGCATGTTTCAACTTAAATAAGTAAAGCTTCTTGTTTTTATAAAATTTAAGTACCTACATGTTTCGGAAACACTGTTCCATCTTCTGGTGGCAGTCAATATTTAATAATTGGCACCAGAAGATGGAACAGTATTTCCAAAAGATATGTAGTGCCCGTAGGTACTTAAACTTTATAAAAACAATAAACACGACCGAATAAACTTTTTATTTATATAGAATTCTACTACGGTAAGAAAATTATCCTTAATCAAACAATAGAATAGTTATTTGTGAACCAAGGCCATAAAGTTGATATTTTCTGGCCGAATCAAAAGTTTGCTGCCGAGACCAACCAACTTCTGGTTAGGTCAAAAAATATTATACGGTCGAGGAGTACACAGCATTTTTTATGCGACTATCTCATCAAGTTGAGCCAATATTTTTTTCACAGTCTTGTTTTTAAAAAGTGGCTTAAATGCAAGAATTGTTTCAAATTTTTATTAATCGAATAAAATTCCATCGTTAAATAATTAAATTTGTATTACTAACGATAAGTATAGTAAACCTATGCTTATAAAAAGCTACTGTAAAATAAATGCGGCCAAAAAAGTGACCCTTTAAAGATGTTATTTTTCATGACAGTCTCCTAAAAAGTATTTTTTTTAATTTTTATAGTTTTTCCTAGAAAAAATGTATTGGGTTTGGCCGAGATTCGATCGTGCGTCACGAAACACGTATCGTTTGCAGGGGTTGTAAATGAAATCCTTGTAGATAACACTTTCTGATGGACCTGCCACTCATCTTATAAAATTTCAGCCGCAGCTACCATTGTACCACCTATCGGCCGCTATATTTAATATTATTTTTTTTAATTTGTTCATGTTTGTTCAAATTTATAAGCATGTATTGTTAACTTTTCAATTTAATAAAATATATTTTCTGTAGGTGTACCTTTGATTTCATATCCCAAATATATTTAGGCTAAATACTAACAAATATAAATTACTAGATTCAAAATCATCAATTAACAGATAAAAACAAATTTTAACATTTACAAATAATATGTTTAATAATAACATAAAACATTTGATAACTAAAATAAAAAGATGTCTTGGAAATCGAATAGTATTTTATAAAACAATTAAAGTATAATATTAAACATACACAAGGTTTCTTAAACTATACTGTTCTTAACTGTTAACAAACAAATTTTAACATTTACAATTCATATTTTTAATAATAAAATGTAAGATTTGATAACTAAGATACAAAGATGTCTTGGAAATATAGAATACTGCTTTATTAAATAATGAAATATAATACAAAACATAGGATTGTTAACTGTTAACAATCACATTTTAACATTTACAAATAACGTTTAATAGTAAAAGTTCACATTTGATAACTATGATACAATTGTATTGAACAATTAAAATATAACGTTAAAACATATATTTGTTAACATTTAACATATTTGATTTATATTAATAAATCTATTTTAATTTTAAACCAGTAAATAAGTTTAATATTAATATATCGGTGTTTATTTTTAACTGATGAGCTTTTAACTTATGACGTGGTTATAGTGAAGTTACGTAAGTTCGGCCATATCCAAACCTACCATATGTTAAATATTAATAAGGTTTCTTAACATTAAACAAACGTTTCTCTCAGTGTATCACTGAGAGAAAAAAGTTGTTTATATTTAAAATATTGTAAGATAGGAAGAAATTCTATAAATATTAACTGAGGAAATTTATTAATACCATAATATTATAATTATTAATAAATATCTCACAAATACGAGTTTTTCTTTAACAAAACATTTGTTACAGTAAGGTATAGTAGATATTAACAAATATTTTACCCGGCAATATACGTATATTTAAAAATAACTACTATGTTTATCGAAACATTACAAATTTCCTAATATTAAAATACAACACTTTAAATATAACAATTATGCTTTCCCGCTCTACTAAATAAATAAATTTTAATATACAACTATGATAAGTTAACTGTTAGCGAATATATTTTTAATAATACCCAGACTCAACGTCCCCTTAATGCGCTGATCTCAACGTTGCCATTCACATTTTATTATTGCGCTATCATAGAAAATGTAAACAAATTAAATTAACTATTAGGTACCAGTTTGCAATATTTTTTCTATTTATCGTTAACATAAAACTAGCGTAAATTAATTTAAAAGTTGTTTGCTGTATTACTAGTGGCCTATAACTAATTATTGTATTATAAATTTGCATTTTTTTTAAGTGCAGTATGCAGTCCCAGTGGTAGGTAATTTGAGTTTCACAAATTGGCAATATGGAACACCACGTGGTTTCTAATTGCCATTTTGTTAAGCCCGTTCTTGTCTGGTTACAGTTCGCAGTGCAGAATCGTTCTTTTTGTGAGTGACGCCGACCGACATTAGCAGCTAAGTTTATTAAAAGTTTACAGTGATTTTTTATCCTAGTAAGTAATCATGTTTATTTATTAAATTCTAATAATAGGTACGTATTATTTTCGTGAATATTGTAATTAATTAAAGTCAAATAATGAAAAACATTCTATTCATGGGATATTTGCCATGTTTCAACTCAACTAAGTAAAGCGTCTTTTCCGAAAGTTTCTTGTTTTTATAAAATTTAAGTACCTACAGTCACTACATGTTTCGGAAACACTGTTCCATCTTCTGATGCCAGTCAATATTTAATAACTGGCACCAGAAGATAGAACAGTATTTCCAAAACATATGTAGTGACCGTAGGTACTTAAACTTTATAAAAACAATAAACACAACCGAATAAACTTTTTATTTATATAAAATTCTACTACGGTAAGAAAATTATCCTTAATCAAACAATATAATAGTTATTTGTGTACCAAGGCCATAAAGTTAATATTTTCTGGCCGAACCAAAAGTTTGCTGCCGAGACCAAGCAACTTCTGGTTAGGTCAAAAAAGATTATACGGATTATACACAACATTTTTTATACGACTATCTCATCAAGTTTAGCCAATATTTTTTCCACATTCTTGTTTTTAAAAAGAGGCTTAAATGCAAGAATTGTTTCAAATTTTTATTAATCGTTAACTAATTAAATTTGTATAACATTACTTACGATAATTATAATAAACATATGCTTATAAAAAGCTGCTGTAAATTAAGTGCGGCCAAAAAAGTGACACTTTAAATATGTTATTTTTCTTGACAGTCTCCTAAAAAGTTTTTTTTTAATTTTCATAGTTTTTCCAAAAAAAAAAAATTGGGTTTGACCGAGATTCGATCGTGCGTCACGAAACACGTCCCGTTTACAGGGTTTATAAACGAAATCCTTGTAGATAACACTTCCTGATGGACCTGCCACTCACCTTATAAAATTTCAGCCGGAGGTACAATTGTACCACCTATCGGCCGCTACATTTAATATTAGTTTTTTTTAATTTGTTCATGTTTATTGAAATTTATAAGCATGTATTGTTAACTTTTCAATTTAATAAAATATATTTTCTGTATGTATACCTTTGATTTCATATCCCTAATATATTTAGGCTAAATACTAACAAATATAAATTACTAGATTCAAAATCATCAATTAACAGATAAAAACAAATTTTATCATTTACAAATATTATGTTTAATAATAACATAAAACATTTGATAACTAAAATAAAAAGATATCTTGGATATCGAATAGTATTTTATAAAACAATTAATGTATAATATTAAACATACACAAGGTTTCTTAAACTATACTGTTCTTAACTGTTAACAAACAAATTTTAACATTTACAATTAATATTTTTAATAATAAAATGTAAGATTTGATAACTAAGATACAAAGATGTCTTGGAAATATAGAATACTGTTTTATTAAATAATGAAACATAATACACAACATAGGTTTATTAACTGTTAACAATCACATTTTAATATTTACA
>OV651821.1:51536216-51545777 GCA_927349885.1 Psylliodes chrysocephalus
TTATACGTGGAAGAAAATTAAAATGTATCCTTTCCATAACTTCTTCATTACCTCTAAGATTGTTTATTGCATCTTGAATACGTTGCCAGAGTTGTTCCTCATTTTCTACAGGTTCCCTGTAAACTGTGGATTTCAGATGTCCCCATTAAAAGTAATTCATCGTTTTTAGGTCTGGGAAACGTGGTGGCCAGTTTACAGGTGCGTCATTACCTCTGCCTATCCATTTGTGAGGATATTGTTCATTCAAGTGGTTTCTAACGTTTAAAGAAAAATGTGGTGGAGCTCCATCTTGCATAAAATACATATCTCTTCGAAGTTGGAGAGGTAAATCTTCTAAAAATTCTGGAAACGTATTTTGTAAAAAATCCAAATAATTTTCTTTAGTTAATCTTTGTGGAAGTATGACAGGACCAACAATGAAATTACCAATTATTCCAGCCCACACATTAAGTTTGAATTCGTGCTGAAAATGGTTTACCTTTATTGCATGCGGATTTTCAACGGCATAAACATGTTTATTATGGGTATTAGTTATACCTCTTCTTGCAAAACCCGCTTCATCGGTAAAAAGAACCTTCTTGACAAAGTTTGGATCTCTTTCTCTTTGCATATTAACAAATCGACAAAAACCCAAACGAATTTGAGGATCATGGACTAATAATTCTTGTACTGGCTTCTTATGGTATGGATATAGCAATTGTTCTCTAAGCACTTTATGAACGACATCTTTACTTACTCCTAGTTCCCTTCCAATTCGTCTGGTGCTTAATTCTGGATCTTCTTCAACACGTTCAAAAATGTTTTTTTCTACTTCAGGAATCCTTACAAAACGTTCTCTTCCATTATCAACAGTGTTGGGAGCAAAGAAACCGGTCTCCCAAAGACGTCTTTGAACAGCAGCAAAAGTTGGGTGGCTAGGTACACGACGATTTGGAAACCTTTCGGAGTACACCCTGACACTCTTTCGAGCATTTCCTTCACAAAATCCTAATGTCAGTAACATATCGGTATATTCTGCATTGGTATATTGTAAAGCCATATTAATAAACCACGCATTTGTTTTTTAATTATTGAGTCAGATAGAACACTTTTAATCGTTAACAAGAGATTAGGTGTTAAAACTTGACAATATTTTTATTTAGATGAAACTATGGAAACCAACAATAAATGTTTTTGCGTACGTATTGCAGGCAAATAATTAATATTTCTCAAAAAATCGTGCATGGCAAGAATCGAGTATTTTTGTTAAAAGTCTCGATTAGAGGTGTTGAAGAAGATATGAAAAAAGTACATTTTTATGTTTTTCATCGTATAAAATTTTGTCCGATAATAATACATAGGCGTAGAACTTGATTTTTAAATAATTGCACTTTTAAAAATTCTACGCCAATGACAGAAAAGGGGTTTGAGTATGAAATTTGGATTGGGTAATCATTTACTACAAAAAAGTACCCTTGATAATACTTGATTTACTCTCATGTTTTTGACAAAGTTTGTATTTTAATAATTATTGTTTGTTATAAAATTACTAATATGCAAATTTCGTCAAAACCATGAGGTAGACTTTTTAAAGGTGCAAATATTTAAAAAATCAAGTTCTACGCCTATGTATTATTATTGGACAAAATTTTAATACCATTTTGCCACATAAAACTCTATCAATATACCAAATTTCAGCAAAATCGCATATGCCGTTTTATATTTATATGGGAAAAACGATTTAAAAAATGTAACTTCAAGGCCCTCTGGAGCCCAAACGAAGCAACTTTGTACGAAGGTAATTTTACTTAAATCGACTTATTTTGGTCTAAGGAATATGTGGTTTGTTTTTGTAAAGACCGTTTATAGACACCCTGTATTTCTGGTGATAATTTATAAAACCTAGAAAACTTTTTTTGCGTATTCGGAATTGGGTAATTTTTTGTGACATTAATTTTGTCTGAGTTAGGCTTAACGCCTCCGGATGTAATAATGTGACATAAGTATGCGATTTCCTTGCGAAAAACCTCGCATTTGTCTAATTGAACTTTGAAATTAGATTGCCTTAAACGATCAAACACAGATTTTAATATTTCTATGTGTTCTTGAAGAGATGTCGAAAAAATTACTGTCCTCTAAATAAACTAAGAAAGTTTCGTAGTGTAATCCTCTTAATATATTGTCCATCACTCTCTGAAAAGTCGAGGGTGAGTAACGAATTCCAAAACGCATTCTTTTGAATTCGTAGTGTCCGTTTTGTGTCGAAAAGGCTGTTTTAGATATGTCGTCTTCGTGCATTTGAATTTAGTGGAATCCGCTTGCTGGGTCAAGTATTGTGAAATATTGGCTTTTGTCTAGTTTGTCTAAAATTTCTGTCATGTTTGGTTAGGGGTATTTGTCGGGTATAGTTTTTTCGTTAAGTTTTCTACAGTTAATAACTAAGCAGAAATTAATTTTTCCTGATTTATTAGGACGTTTAGGAACAATCCAAATAGGGGAATAAAATGGAGAATTCGAGGGTTGACTAATACATTGGTCTAAGATTTTTACGTTTAAGTAAATATGGGTGATTCATCGACTAATTTTATTTTATGTTGATTAGTAAATGACAGGAGAATATCTTCACAATAAAATATATCGTGAAATTCAAAGCATACATTTTCAAATGCGTATTTTCCTCTTAATTACAATGATTAAGTTAATATTTTGTAAATTATCTTTAAAAAGATTATCATGACATTCTTCAATGTCCTGATCAGTTTCCATTTTTTCTAAGACATTAATCTCGTTAATGTTTATATTTTCTATCCCTAAAAGTTTTAAGAATTCTAATTTTTCAGGTTTAGTGTTTGAATTTATTATGGTAGTTAGGGCAAAATAATTTTTCACGATAACTTGAGCAACAGGGGATTCAGCAAGAGGAGAATATATTTTATAATCTAATAAATTGATACCTTCTTTCATGTTTACGGGTATTTTAACTATTTGTTGAGTTCTAGGGGGTATAACTAAATGAAAATTTTTAAATTAAATATTTTGATTGGAACATGTATCGTCTTCACTTTCAGACACAATAGGAATTTTTACATACGGAGTAGTCGCAGTTTTCGAACTCACGATTACAGAGGCTTTTAATTGTTTTCATAAATCAATTCCAATTAAACCATCGTATTTATCACCAAATTGGAATAGATAAAATTTATGAAGTTCTGGGACATTAAAAATTTAAAAAACAGGTATATTTACTACTTCGTATCATATATGTTATAATAAAAATTTTCTTTAAAAACATTGTTGCAGTAAAATTTATAAGCTAAATCGGGTTTTATTTAACTAGGAGTACTTCCCGTATCGATAAGAAAATTTGCATTGAGTTCGGGGATGAAGATATACGGTAAATTGTTCCTAGATCAATTAGTATAATTGTATAATTAAATGGTAAATTATTGTGTTTATTTCCGCAAAAAAGCGGTATATTGTTGATTAGAGATATTATTAATAAAATTGTTATAATTTTCGTATTCATTATTTTTGAAAGGGTTGATTTATATCATGAGCAAATAGTTCAGTATAAAAATTTTTTTTTTGGTTTGTTATTCTTGTATTTCCTAAAGAGGTATCCATGGGTTCAGGTTTAGGAAACGTAAAATGGAGGTTACGATTTGAAAAATTTCTAAGTTGGCTTGAATGAAAGCCATTTCTAGTGATATGGCTTTGTTGATTAAAATTATAAAATCTTTGTTTGAGGAAATTATTATTAATATTATTAGGTCTTTATTGCATTTGGGAAGTTTGAGAAGCAGGGCGATTAAAGTTAGAATTGTTGAAATTATAATCAGAATTTGGTTGAAATTGAATTGGTTGCATCGACGATTGTTGGGGGGGTATATATTCAATATTTGGTTGTTTATTTTAAAAATTAAAAGGATAGAAATATAGGGACAATTGTGGGTGAACATTTTACGGATTTTGTCAAAACATTTTGGGACTTGTTTTATAATTTTGATTAATAAGAGAATTATTTCTATTTTAACTGTATAGGAAATTTGCTTCTTCAATGACTAATGATATTGCTCTTTATAATCAATTAGGATTACGTAGACGCACAATATTTTGTAGTTGGCCTGTTAAGCCCCTAATGTAAGTTTTAAGAACTTTATTCATTATAATTATTAATTTATACTGTTTTTTCATTAATTACTTTGCAGCGTTCATCTATACTGAAGGTAAATGTAATATAATATTAAACGTGAAACATTAAATCCAAATGGATTATGATTTAAGGTTTTTACTAAATTTTAAGAATAAAAGCATTATGTTTTCATCATAAATAAATTAAATAGTATTTTAATTATAAATACCATGATCTTGTCTCTTTATCATAAATAAAATAGTATTTCAATTATAAATACCATGGTTTAGTCTCTTTATCATAAATAAATTAACAGTTTCGTCATGCTACATACCTTTAGATAGTACAATAGTGTCCTTAGTTTCCAACTTTTATTCCCTTTGGTCATCTATTAAATTATTAGGGGTTTTAATAAATTTAAACATATTTTGTTTTTATTGACATTATTCTAACCTAGTCCAAGTAACCGTCACTGTCAATTGACATGACAAGTAGTAAGCACGTTCGAAAATAGTTAAGGAGTCCGTTATTCATGCGCTGTTCTGGCTATACCAGTGCCACTCCGAAGAAACTGGACGGTTTCTCAGAGCCTGATGGCTGAACCTCGTTTTCGTTTTTGCGTTTCATGACTTTGTCGTTCTAGGAGCGCGAGCGAAAACAGAGGACAGAAGACAAGCCATTTTGCTTTTGGTTTTGGTTGAGCTGAGCGTTGGATTGTGCATTGAAGCAGCGCAACAGTTTTCTGTTTTTGGTTAAGCGGCAGGTTATTTCAAAATTAGGGTAAATATTTGATTTTGTGTATGCAATAGATTTAGAACTTGCAAACTTTAATTTTTTTAGAGATTGGACGACCTATATTATACCTAGTTTTTTATACGCCGAAAAACCAACTTGTGGCTGACTCATCGTGGTGGCTTATGTTCGTCATGTTGGATATGGTCCAGTTGTTGACAATCTTGGTTATAGTAATCTCCATGATAGAAGGGTCCTATCTGGACTTTGCCCTATCTTGTTCCCGTGGTGTTGGGGGTGCCAAATCTAGTTTGCAAGATGTCCTGGTGGTTCCAGTTCATCATGTCTCTAGTTAAGAATATCCCTGAGAGCCCAGAGAGGTGGATATCTGGCAAACAATTTTTCTTTGTAGACCGATCTGGACGAGAGTTTTACCTCCCCAATTAATGGGACGGGTTTTTTCTTTGGTGAGTTTCACCCAGTTTATTTGAATTTTAGGCGTTTTTTTTTGGAGTATAATCAATATAAAATGTTTGGTCTTAAAATTCATTGATTCTTGTGTTTCTTGTAAGTATCATAACGTGTGAACCGAATACAGCTATAGAAGGTGGGTACGTCAAATTTAATTACATGTACATTATTTTAATTAGGATAATCATACAAACCATAAATCATGCAAAATGGACTTGTGAATGCATTTAAAGTTTAACATGAAAAGTTTATGTTTAATAAACCATTAAAGCGACCAAAAATTGTAAATAATTAATAATTTTAAATAAGAAAATTGAACATTAGTTTTTATTGTTGTTACCTAGCCAAGGAAATAAAGAAAATTGTAGGAAATTTTTGTTGTTTTGATTCAGTCTTTATTTTTTTTATTTTTAAATAGATCAAAAATAAATGGAGCCTGTTATTAGAAGTTTTCACCACCCACGAACCCTGCTTCCAGACTATATAGCTGCCGTGCTTTTGTAACTATTCTTGGCCCCATGCGCCCCATCTCAATAAAAAGTATTTCAGTTTCATTACTTGTATTTAATTAACCTATTACTAAACTACGCGCTTATTGATAGCGCATACCAAAACTGTGTGGCGTTTCTGTGTGGACTTAAAACTATTAGATCTTGGACCAAAAAATCTTATTCTGATCACCAAAACATAATCTAAGGATTTTTTATTCTCGTCTTATGTTGTCAACTAAGTTCTTGAACCTATATACACAAAGGCTCTACCTACTAATCTACCCACTATAGCTCTTAGGAGGAAACTATTTAACTGCGTGTCTGTTGCACTATAAAATTAGGCAATTAAACTTTCACAATTATCGATAAAAATATTTAACGTATGCAGATTTCCGTCATAGTGAGGGATAGTATCAATATAAAGTTTAAGCATTTGTTGATTAATTTCCGGCACTGTTACAGTGATAGTTTGTTCTTGAATAATAACAACTGATTCAAATAACCCTGTCAATTCTTCTAAACTATTATCGTCAACCATTAACAAACAAATTTATTTAAATATAATATTGTATTCTAACCAAAATAAATATATTTCTTTTTGATTGATTTGAAACTTACAACTACGATAACTGAGATAAAGGACGTATAAAAAGAATTTTTTGACTTACAGTACTATGAAAGAAATTTGCATTTTTCTCCAATGGGATGATATGTGAGCAATGTGATCCCTCTTCCCTGGATGGTTTTACAAATTTTTTCTTCATTAGGATATAAACAATTTGGTTCCGTTTCCCTGAAAAGCTTCTTGAATCTGCAAAAAGTATCTTCTGGAGACACAAGTTCGTTATTGCAAATAAACCGTTAAGACGGACCTGTTTCGCAATTTATGTCGAACCGTTTTACAATCCTACTGACTGCGCCAAATAAATGCGTCAAAATAACTTTTTAAGAAACACATTCAAGAAATATAAATTTTATTAGTTGATGCTACATTGAAATCTAAATTAAATCGGAACTTTTTACATAAAAGGTAACAAAAAGGTCGATGGATGTGAGAATGCAAGCACGTCATGTTAATAAGACACACAATAGCGTTATTTTGATACGCACTATTTTATTCAGCTTATGACAGAGTAGAATTTATTCGTTACTTCTTGGAAGTATTGTCACAAATCAATAATGAGTGACACCCAAAATGGATAGTACAGTAAACTGGTGAAGAAGTTATAAAAAAGAATTGTAGATTTTATGACTATTTTTACCACAATACAGAAATATTACTCAATTAAAAAATAAATCCAAGAATATTGAACGTACATTACATACTCGGTTGATCGTGATTAATCGCTTGATTAAATTCTATTGGATTTTCATTATTTTGCTTCTAAATTCGGACATCACAAAGACCTCTGGATGATTCAGGAAAAAAACTCTATATATAAATCAGCATAAATGACAACGTTATACGAGTTGATTATAGTGAATTAATTATTAAAAAAAAAAAGAACATTAAACTACGGTATGTCAAATTTATTTTGTAGCACCTATTCATTCAAAATTACTAAAATTTCGTAAAAATATAAATAGTTATTAACAAAATATGAATTAATTAAAAAGTTTCTGGTATTAAAAAATCTTCAAAATAATTTCTTAATTTGTCAAAATAGAGGTTGTGATTTTAGCCAATAGGAGCTTGCTATCGTAACCAATCATTGAGTTTTATACTAGTCAAACAGTTCCTTTGTTTTTATTTTTTGATAAAAAGGTCTTTTAAATGACAACTATAAACACAATCTAGCAACTTTTATTAAAGTAAAATAGTCCGGTCAAATTAGACCGAAAAAAAAAAGGAGTGAGGGTACAAAAATTCCCACCTAGCTGAAAATTGGTAGGATTGATCAAAATACCATTATAAATAAAACCTAAAAAGTCCTCATCAATCCGGAACCTGGAAAAAAATTTACTCGAGGTCAAAGCTGAGAAAGTGGGTTTTTCGCGATTTTCAGCAAAACTGTAAGTTTTATCACAAAATTTGTTTAGACAAAAATTGTAGAGCAAATAATAATCGTCGAAATATGTATAAGTACACCACGTATGTACATCACTGAAGCTGTAATACAAGTAAAAATATTATTCTATCGACCAGTGTATGTTATGTTATGTTGAAAATGGAGTGTTAATACACTGCGATCTAGAAGATCTATTGTAGCCCCTTCTATCGCCAATGTACTAAGGAAATGTCTTAATGCCTATAACCACCCTTCCAATCCTATTTCCTTAAGGAAGTATAGGATTTGAAGTGGCTTCAAGTTAGGTAAATCTCCCTCTTCTATTTGATATCTTCCTAGATATAGTGCTTTTGGATTCTGGAGTGCTACAGATTCAGTTAGGATGTAAATGAAGGTTTCGTCCTCCTCCTTCTCCTCACAGAATCTGCACTCACTATCCTCTACTACTCTCAGTTTAATTAGGTGTCCTTTTAGTCAGCAATGCCAGGTAAGGATCCCTGTTACAATACGTAGCCTGTTCTTGCTCAGGCAGATGCAGGCTTCCGATCTTTTCTGGTTATATTCACCCAGAAATGTCTTGGCCTGTCTCAGCCCCAAGAGATTATTTTAATTATCGGTTCTTCTACTGCTCAATTATTTTTTAATCTCTCCTAATATTATGTTACTGCTGATACCGCAGAACGGCACAGGTCCTACATAGGGTGTTTGAGCTCCTTTCCTTGCAAGACTATCTGCAATCTCGTTACTCTGTACCCCGTTATGTCCCGGGACCCAAGTGAGAGTACCTCTATTTTTCTCGTCTAGCTCATTTAATTGTTCTAGGCATCTTCAGACCATTTTTAAGCTAATTACGTAAAAGATCAGCGCTTTGATGGCTGCTTGACTATCGGACATGATGATAATCACTTGTCTATGATCGTTTCTCTCGATGTTAAACTGGATACACTTCTCGATGGCGTGAATTTTTGCCTAAAAGATGCTTAGGTATTTTCCCAAGCTTTCAGGGTGCTTGGTTCTCGGCCCATACACTCCTATTCCAGTTTCTTCTATGGTTTTGGAACCGTCCGTATACCACTGAATAGCACGTCTTTCGGTTGCAAGCGCCATGGATTCTTGGCTTTATTATTTCTTGCAGCCCAGCTCTGTGGTTTTTGAAGTTTTTCACAAAACTGTACTTCTTTAGCATTTCATCCTGGGGCATATCCCAGGTATCTTTAGTCCTGAAGCAAGTAGACTTTCATCTGATTACTCCGTTCCTAATCATTCTATATCGTGTTCTTTTTGCCACATTCTCTATCATCAAATGTAGAGGGGCGAGGTTTAAGATGACCTCCATTGCGGCCGTAGGACAGTTTCTCATTGCACCAGTAATTCAACCAGAGGCTAGTCTTTTGAGATAATAGCTCTCGTAGTAGCTAAACAAGTTCTGTTACCCCAGGCTATAGCCCCGTAAGTAATGATTGGTCTTACTATTGCAGTATACATCCATCGCAGTATGTTTGGGTAACATTCCCTTTTGGACAGTGTAACTTATACATATATAAAATATAAAACTGAGAATTTCAAGTAAAAGAAACCCAATACCTCATATTATACGCCAGTGTAACCTTGAGCAATTTTTTGCAACTGCAAAAAGGGATGTACTGCTAAATGTGGTTGTAAAAAAGTTGGACTGTTTTGTTCTCTAGCATGCACTAATTGTCAAGGTCGGTCGTGCTCCAATGTTAAATCATCAACACTTGAGTAC